>VZTB01000329.1:1331-45729 GCA_013397245.1 Thryothorus ludovicianus | reverse complement strand
GAGAGGAGAGGAGAGGAGAGGAGAGGAGAGGAGAAGAGAGGAGAGGAGTTGAAGGGATGTACAGCAATCCTACAGTCCAACTGCCCAACCTGTTCAGGACTGACTAAAAGTTGAACTATTTTCTTGAAATAATTGTTCAAATATTTTGTAAAGACTGACATTGTTAGGGCATCGGCCACTTCTCTAGGAAGCCTGTTCCAGGGTTTGGCCATCCTCTCAACAAAGAAACACTTTCTAATATCCAGTCTGTTCTTCCTCTGCGACAGCTTTGAACCATTCTCATGCATTCTAGCACTGGATACCAGGAAAATGAGATCAGCACCTTCATCTCCACCTCCTCAGGAAGATGTGGAGAGCTGTAGGAGATGTAAGGTCACCCCTCAGCCTCATCTTCTAGACAAGCCCATAGGATATTCCTCAGCCACTCCACACAGGACATTCCTTCCAAGTCTTTCCCCAGCTTTGTTGCCCTCCCCGGGCACATTCAAGGAACTTCATATCCATCACACACAGCACTCCAGGTGAGGCCACACCAATGTTGAATACAGTGGGATAATCACCTCTTTTGGTAAATTGGTTATGAGATTTTTGATGCATCCAAGGGCTTCTCTCTTAACTTCCAGGGCACACTGCTGGTTCCTACAGAGCTGCTGTTGACTTGCACACTCATTTATCTGCAAATATCGATTCCATGATCAGGTACTCATTAAGCACAGCCTCATGGGCTAGCAGCCAGCAAATGCTATAATGTGGGGGTTTCTGAAGCAGAGATGGGCTAAACTCTGTCACATACAGCCAGATGGACATATGTGAATATAGTCATGTGTGTCTAAATGTTTTGTTCTGCGGTTGCATATATTTTAAAAGGTGCCTTTGTTTACACATAAAACCAGAAAACAATTAGATTTTCTTTGGAAATATTTTCTTCCTAAATAGTAGAAACAGAAACCTTTACTGGGGTTTTATTTTCTCCCATAGGTGTTTTTGGAAAGAGACTCAGAAGTAATGCAGTGAAACCCACTCTAAGTAAGCACTTTTTTTGAATGAGCATATGTATTCGCAGTGTTTTATTGAAGTGTTTGGTCAAACGTCCACCAGATGTCAGTACACACTTGCACAATCACACAGTCTGTGGAACAGAGAAGTTTAACAAAAATCTGGTCCTGATGCATAGTCCAGAAGTGCAGTGTCGCATATCACTTACGCTCCTGCTGCAAAACAGTGCAAATTAGTGCAATTTTAAGGCATTCTTATACTTTCTAAACTATAGATAAAAAAATTGAATTTTGATTCTCAATGTTTCTATATCAAGCACTGTGGCTGCTATCTAATTATAACTGCTCTGAGTTTTCACTTGGGAAAACAGAAATGTGGCATATTTGCTACATTTATCTGTAGATATTGTGGGCGTTCATATTCTTAAATATGAGAGATTAGGAAATAAAGAGAGAGCTTGACTTCTTCAATCATAATAAATGAAGACTAAGGAAAAGTTTTATGGTTGCCTTCAAATATCTGTACTGTCTTATACTGTGAAAGAAGCCAGACTGTTCTTTGACAAGTACAGCTATAAACTGTAGGACAATAGATACCCGTTGCAAAAAGGGAAATTATGATTTGTCAGGTAAAAAACCCACAACCCACAACTGGATCACACAATGCCTGTTGAATCTGTCTTCAGATATTCAAAAATCAATTGAAGAAGATAATGAGCAACTTCATCAAACTTTGAAGTTAGATCCAGCTTCAAAGTTGGTGTGACAGGTTTGGACCAAGCGAGGTCCAGAGGTCCTCTCCAATCCAAATTATTTTATGGTTTTTATTCCAGGGGTATTTCAGAAGCAGAAAACCTAAATCTCATTAGGCTCCAATTTTAAGATAGTTTATAGAAATCAGGAACTCAGCCTCCTGACTACAACAGTCAGTAATGTCTTTCCTATTAGGCGTTTGGCAGTTGCACTGAGATAGATGCCTCGGTGATTTTTCTGGGTTTTTTTTGCATGAAGCATCACCACACACAAAACTCATTATCGTGAAAACTCTTCTCAATGACAGTTTAGTTTTTGAATGTCATCATTTAATTTCATATTATTATAAAACTGAAAAGTTTGTTTTATTTCCTGACATAGTATTAAACACTCCAAATAAGTCCAATGATTTTTGATGACAGCTTCAGTTAGGAGGTGTTTCAGGACCTACTTTGCATTGTTTGAAGAGTTTAAGAGTATGTATTACAATATCACCAAAATAGAAAAAAAGGAGGCCTAAAGTTAATATCTAACTCATAAAGTAGGTATTTTCTGAGTGTAATAAAAACAATTTAAAAAAAAAATTGAGATTACTATCATTAATCAAATAAATTCTCAGTAATCAAATATATTTTCTTCTGAAAATCTAGAAATGTATTACAGGATAACTACATTGCCTTGCACTTTTTCTGCCAAGTTACTCTTAAAAAAATTAAAATTTTCAATACATAATTACTTTCTAATAATTTTCCAAATCCTTTGAATGATAGATCCTTGTCATCCTCAATAATCTTACAATACCTAACAAACCAGCTAAAACAAATTACTTATCATGGCTTTAAAAACAGTGGTGTGTGTCCCAAGAAATTTGATTAAAACATTTACCTTGGTTGCAGCATGGTACTACAAGCACCAAGGTTGGGTGTTTGATCCCTGTACAAGCCATTCAATTATGAGCTGGACTTGATGATCCTTGCAGGTCCTTTCCAACTCAGAATGTTCTCTGATTGTAACATTCCTATTGCTTTCATTCCTATTGCCTTTTTGTTTATTTTCCTGAATGAATGATTCATGTTATACTTAAAATAATATTGCTATTTTACTCATAAGATTAATCAAACCCTTACATGTCCTAAGACCTGATACACAACCCTTAACTGAAATGTAGAAGAAATCTTAAGTATTTTCTTCTAGAAAGAAATTAAAATTGTGTTTCATATATGATTTCTGAAATAATAGCATAATTTGCTTTATTCCTAGAATGGATACCCTGGTTTTTGATCATGATCCCTAGAGGCACAAAGCGAGGTCCAGAGGTCTAAGGTGCTCAGCAGTTAAAATGTTTAATACTGGCTGACAACAGACTGTGTTGTACTCCAGGGATGTATAGATATAGCATCTAAAGGCTTTTGTAGGCAAGCCTTAGGCAAAAATTAGAGGTGTTAGGATAGTGTCCTGACAAAACCAGAATCTACTTCCCCACAGGGATGCCTCCCCACTGGTGCTGTATGAGATGAGAGCCATTTTACCTCATTTATCACATTATTCTCTTAGGATTCCAGCTAGTGCCTGTCTGCTGAATAGTCAGCAGCCAAAAGAAGCATGCTTGGGTATTCATATTTTATGGTTTGGCATAGAATTTAAAAGAGAGAAAGTGTTCAAAAGCTGTTTTGTTTGATTGTCTGCAGATTTTTTTAGGGGGTTGTTTTCATTTTTCGGTTTGTTTGGTTTCTTGCCTTTTTATTTTAAACTACTCCACAATCTTCATTGTTTTCAGAATCAGGATAATTGAAATCCCATGATTACAGGTCAAGGCATTTCACCATCTCTGCTTATCTGCATAAACAATTCAGAGTCTATTTCCTTGTTTCACCCTGCAGATACAGCAGTTTATGAAATGCTTTTACATTTTACTTCACCTTTTACTTCAAACCAGCTTGCTTTTATAGTTTCTGAGAGCATTCTGCCACATAATAGGACTCTTATTTTATAATTTTATAAATACCATCACATTTACAATATATTTATTTTCTACCAAAATGAAATTTCTCTAAAGAATTGTACAGCAATTACAAAGACAAATGTCTAAACAGTGAAGTACAGTTTAGGACACAGGAATATTACTTGTTTTTCAGGGATATCTTGTGCCACACAGGTACATTTTATGTGTCTTTACCTGTAATTTAAAATAAACATGTACATTTCTTAATGCTCAAGTGAGACAAATTAGATTCAATAAAATAAATAACCTAGTAAAAAGATTGAAGTTTGATAACTTCATTATGAGAGGTAGCATAGATAAGTCAAAGATAAATGAGCCTATTCAGTTATTATAGTAGATTGTAATATGAAGACTTCCAAGGCCACATTATGCTAACTCTCTGTTTTCTTTCCTATAATGTAAGAAAATGAAAATGTGTCTGCATGCTGAAGTAAGAGGCATTTTTTATTGGCATGAGCTTTAATGTCATTCAGTGTAAAAATGAAACATATCAACGCTTTCTGACTGCGTAAACTGGTGACTACATAATGGGAGGGATTGACAGCTCCAGTGAGAAAATATGCATAGGCTTTGGACAGTATGGGGGAAAAATTAGATTGTTTCACAAACATTCTGTGCTTACTAGGATTTCAGCTGTACAACAGCATATTAACAGGAATATTAGCTTGCAAATCAAAATATTATATTGCTGGTCCTCCAGGCAGAGAGACTGTAACAGCAACCAAAGTTAAGGCCTTCCCCAACACCATTGTGTCCTCCAAAGCATGCTTGTGTGGTTTAATTTATTTGTTCTGGTTTCCTTCAGACTCCATAGTATCAAAAATTAATCAAAACCTGGCAATCATTAAGAATAATGAGAGGTCACTTACTGATGCTAGTAACAAAAGGACATTTTAACATTCACAGATTTCATTTCCATTTCTAGATCCATGGAAACAGCTACAAGATAGCGCTGTTCCTCATTGAAGTGATTTTTATAGCCATGGTTATATTCAACATTTTATGTTAAAAGAATTGCAGAGTGTAGAGGATTAAATAATAGAATTTGAACAATAATCATTCTGTAGGAAAAGAGAAATAAAATTCTGCAATTACTGGAAATAAAAATATGATTTAATAATACCAGATTGGATATAACCATAAATGGTTTAAAAATTTTAAGTGAAGAATGGAAAAAAAGGCCAAAAATAAAGTATATGAGATTAAAGAATATCTTTCATTACAGATAAAATGCAACACAAACTCTAGTTTCACAAGGATATATGTACACAGAGACACCTGAGTTCTCATGTGGACCACTTAATTCAATTGACACATTACACAAATGCAGGGGGACCTCTTCACAGGGATCTGGGACCACTTTAACCTGGGAATAAAGAAAGCAGAAATATTATTGCAAAAGAATGATCAAAAGCTGTAACCATTGAAGGGTTTTCATAGAATGCAAAAACTTCCTGTGCTCCATTGTCCTTTATGGCCACTCCAATAACTCTGTAATCCTTCTTGACAAGGCTCATGCTGCTCCTGGCTGTATCTCTTGTGCCTACACAAAACTTTAGCAGCGAATAAAAGTCAGAGGACTGGATGAGGCTTGGTATTGTCTCAATAAAATTTCTGAAACATGGCCCTGGTAAGCAGCACACCTCTCACACGTCAGGTGCACCTCTGCACCTCTCAGAAGACAGTGGCCTGCTACTATCACTCTAATGATAAAACTAAAATAGCGCTATTTATATAACTCCGCTGATTACTGGTTTCATTGATTATGAAATCCAGTGACAGTTCCCACACCACCAGTCCTCACACACTTAGCTTCTGAATATCTTGCCTTCTAACACTTTTAATTTCTTTCTGCAGGGAAACATCAGAAAACCAAATTTTCATTTAACAAATCCTCTGCTTACTTGGCCTGTAAAAATATTTGATGTTGTGGAACAAACAAAAGTTAAAAAAATAGCAATCACTTTGCAATGAATAATAGCAAAAAGTTCTGAGTGTATTTTTTTGCTGGTATCATTCTTCCTCTGAACTACTGCATTGAGACAGATCTAAAGATATTGATAGGTGCATAAAGTTGGAGAGATCACATACAGGGACATTATTTCAAAGGAATATATACATATGGGTTAAAAAAGAAAGAGTATTTTAGAATATTGAGTGAGAAGAGAGTAAAAAGATTATAATAACAATAGCATCAACAGTAATAATAATAGTAACAATAACAGTAACTCCCAGTTATTTTTAGAAACAGTGAGTATTAAACTGAACTTGAAAGAAATTCCTTGAAATGAGATTTCACAGCCAATAGAGTCTCCTGTGGGAAATGAAGTGCTTTATTTCTCTTGAACATTTAAAACTAAATCAGGCAAAACTCTATTGAAAACTTGACAAGGGGTAATTATGAATCACCAGACTGATGAACCATTTGACATAATACATCTTCTCTTCTAGTTAAATTATATTATTCTGTTACTTAAATTATGTTCCTTCTCATTTCTATGCAGAAATTTTTCTTGTAATGAATGTTTTATTCACAATGAAGATGCCAATCATTTTTGTTTGAAATGGCAGCTTTCCTTATGAAGTCACATTCTTTCATTTATGTATTTGGACTTGGCTGAAAATAGCTTTTATCAATCTATTCATTCTGCAAGGCTAAGCAGACATGAATTTACAGTGCCATATCATGCATGTGTTTAATAGAAGTCACTGTTAAGTATACTATTTTACAGTCATACCTGCATTGGAAGCCAGTATTAGATATTTGTCAATTTAAAGGAGAATTACAAAATAAATCTTTCTTTTTGTTTGTTCTCTTATACATTTTACTAAATCATGAAGCAGTCATTAATGATTTATATAATTTGGAGGTAATACTAAATCATAAAATCAAAATAGCTGCAATCTGATTTTGGTCTCACAAAATCTTTATAATATACTAGTGATATTATTTTTAAGAAAGATTCTGTTTTCAGTAAAGCAGAAGAAGTTCCTTAGAGTTTTCAACACATCAAGAACAATAAATGACTTTTGGTTCACTCCAGCCAAAGACTGAGTCAAATTTTTTGATTTTTCATTGCATAGACAACTTCCAAAACATGAATTCAACTGACTAAATTATATCTTTCTGGATGGGATTTCATCTCCCTAGAATTAAAATATTTTCAATGCATATTCTACATTTAAATCAATGGCTCTTTGCCATTTTAGATTTGTCTAATCTACTTTAGGATCGGAGGACTATTATTTAGTTTGTTTGACTATAAAAATCGAGTAAGGTAACAAGTTCAGGAATTTCAACTGATAGAAGCTGAAATTTAGTGAGAAAGCATCTGACAAATGGTCAGATATAAAAATGTTCTTCCCATGTTTTTTCATAAATCTGGAACATGTATCAGGCAATTAGTCTTAAGATACAGGCAAAAAGGGGCTTAAGGAGGTTTCTAGTCCAACCTCCTGATTACTGCAGGTCAACTGTGAGGTTATATTAGGTTTTTCAGGCCTTTAATCAGTCAAGTCTAGGAATCTTTCAAGGCTGGATACTGCATAATATTTCTGGGCAATTCATTCCATTGGGAATGGACAAAAAGATGCTCCTTATATCCAATGTAAACATGTCCCATTAAGATTTATGCCCTTTGTCTCAGATATTCTTCTCATACACTGCTGTGAAGACCCTGCCTCCATCCTCTGTAGGCAATGTGAGGAATTCTGTGAGATCCCACCACAGAGTCTCTTCAAGCTGAACCAGCTTCTCTCTCACAAATGTCTCACAGGCAAATGTTCCCACCCTGACTACCCTGACCTGCTCTCTGTCTGATAAACTTGTTTCACTTTACTGGTGTGGGGGATCCAAAACTAGTTGTAATTCTCTAAATATGGTCTTCGTGCTGAACACTGGAAATAAGCCCCTGCTGTTATCTGCTACCTAGGCTTCTGCTAATGTGGTCCTGGAGACTGTGGGCTATGTCTGCATCCAGGCCACATTGCTGGCTGACATGCAGCCAAGGATTCCCAAAAGCCTTTTCCACAAAGCCTTTCCCTAGCCCGGTATCTTCTTTCCCAGCACGTGACTTTGCTTCTGTGTTTGTTGAATTTCATTAATTTCTCCCTCTCATCTGTCCTGAAAGATAGCCCTGCCCTGGAGCATATACATCCTCCAAGATTCATATCACATACAAACTTGCTGAAAGCACACTGCCATCCCCTCCAGGTCACCCACAGAGATCCTGAACAGGACAGGCCCTAGTACAGGCTTCTGCAGTATCTTCTGATTATTGCATGCTAGGAGACTGCAAACAATTAAAGATTATCTGCTCAGCCTAATCATCTAGCCAGGGCTTTACAAGACTTCCTGTCCATGCTTTCACACCCTAAAGATTGTGGGAAACTCTGTTGAAATGCTTGCTTTTCAAATTCTCTACTAATTCCTTTCACCCACAAATTCAGTCATTTTTTTCTTAAGAAGCAATCAGGCCATTCAGATTTATCCTTGGAAAATCCATACAAATTGTTCCCAGTGATTTCCTTCTTTGTTGCCACAAAGTGTGTCTGAAGAGGTTTCACTCAAAGATTCTTTGATTCTTTTGTTTCAATGGAAACAAAATGATGCTACAAAGAGCAGAGTAAGAACAAGTGAGAGAATGGTTTTACATCTCTCTCTCTCAGATATTCCATATCTATATCTGATCTAGTAGCCTATAGAGCCAAGGACTATAAACAGAAACTCCGAGTGATTGTTTACTTTGCCATGCCTTAGAAGGAGACACGTTGCTCTCCGGAGTTTTCTATTACTCTCCATTGAACAGAAGAGGACCTTATGTTTTCTGTGTTAGGTAGCTGGTGTGGGATGCAGGTCATAGCCAAAAGTAGGACTGCACTTGGCTCCTTGATTATGTCAAATGAAAATTTAGGAAATCAGTGTTGTTCTTCTCAGGTAGGGGTATCTTGATATTTAAGATGCTCTAGGGTACATGGTTATACATACATGTAAGGTAGGACTCATTTTTGTGTTTGTATCCCTCTCAGGTGGCAGTTGACAGCCAAGATACCCCAAGGCATCTCAAATAATACTAAACAACAAAGTCTAGAAAATTAAAGGAGTCGCTAATCAACAATTCAAAGATCCAGAGAGCCATTAGCTTTATCTGAAACGTAGAATTCTCTAAGCAGACATTGACATTTAAATCTCTAAAATCTTAAGATGTTTTTCCATTCTAATATTCTCATGTCACAGTCAAAGATGTATCTTAACTACAGAAATACTAAGGGCCATTAATATCCCACATCAACCTTCAACACTACTGACCATGAGCTATCACTGAAAATAATAGAAACCATAAAATAATCATCTTGAGATAAAACACTTCCCCTTAATTCTCCCTCATGTGAAGGATCAAACAGACCTGGATCAGCTAGATGGAGAAAACCATAATTTTCTGAAATTCAAAAAAGGAAGATGTCATATAAAATCATAGGGTCTTAGAATATCCTGAGCTGGAAGACAACCAGAAGGATCATCAAGTCCAACTCCTGGCCATGAATAACACCATCCCAAATAATCACACCACATGCCTGAGTATTGTCTCAATGTTTGAACTCTGTCAGGCTTGGTGTTGTGACCTTTTCCCTGGGGAGTCTGTTCCAACCACCCTCTGGGTGAAGAACTTTTTCCTACTATCCAACATAAACCTCCCCTGACACAGCTTCAGGCCATTACCTGAAGTTCTGTCACTGGTAACCAGAGAAAAGAACTCACTGCCTGCCTCTCCTCTTCCCCTCATGAGGAAGTTGTAGATTGCAGCGAGGTCTCCCATCAGTCTTCTCCAGGCTGAACAGAGCAAGTGACCTCAGACACTCCTCATAAGGCTGCTCCTCAAGGCCCTTAACTTAATGTCTTATTCTGGAAGCCAAAACTGCCCCCAGCACTGGAGGTGAGGCTGCCCCAGGGCAGAGCAGAGCAGGACAAACCCCTCCCTTGTCTGGCTGGTGATGCTGTGCCTGATGCAGCCCAGGACAGGGCTGGCCCTCTAGGCTTTGAAGCAGTTTATATTGGGTTACTGGACAGGGGCTTAAGACTGACAAACAGGCAGAGTAACTTTCAGATCATGAACTCAAGTTTACAATCAAGTAATGCTGCTCTTAAACCAAAAAGACTTTTTTCATTTTAGTGTTTACTTCAAAGGATTTTTTGTTGTTTTTCTTTGATTTTTTTTTTTAAATAATACTTTTATGGAGTCTAAATTTTGGAGTCATTAAGAATTATTTGTAACAAGCAAAAAATATTTCATAAAATATTGTAATTTTTAAAAAAGTCGTACAATATAGGCATGGGTAGATATGCTACTGAGATGTTATTCCTCTCCTAGAGAAGATGGATATGAGCATATTTTAATTTTTTTTTTTTAAGATTTGGAAAAATGATTTAACAACATATTTTCAAGCTTATTGTAGACAGCAAAATCAATTAATCATAAGACATCCTGAACAGAGGAGATTTATGGATCAGCATTTCTTGCACTGCAGTGGCCTAGAAAATGAAATTATATGACTGATGTGGAAGAAAACTTGTTATCAGAACAATATCAGTCTTTATGAATTTACCTCTACATCATGCAATAGATCAGTTTATTCTGAATCTTACCTTGAGCAAGCCTAAGTTGCACTTCATATCTATGACAAAGTCTGAAAGGCTGTTCCTCTATATTCCAGATTCCCCTGAAGGATTTGCTAAGCATGCTGGATAGGGCCCTTACCACAAGACTTGAATAGAACAAGGTAACATAGGGTGAAATAGAAAATTGTTCTACAATGACTTGTGAAAAAACTGAAGACAAATTTGTAGGAGTAGATAGAAAGCTTCTCATTGAAAGAAATTCATCAATGGAATCCCACTATGATGTTTATGTACTGAGTATGGGCACATCTGGCAAAATATGTATTTTATAAGTAATGATCTGGAAAACTGACTACTAAAGAAAAAAATTTATATATTTTGTCAAAGCCAAAGAGATACTGAAGGATTTTATACTATGGATTCATTAGAAAATAAAATGGACACAAAACATTGTGAATATAATTCCCAAGAAATTCACATTAAAAACTATAATCCAGCTTTCTTGAACATACATCGAGAAGCTCTAAAGGGCTTTGTGGCTGAAAAATAATTATTTTACCAAGGTAAAAAAGAAAATAAAATATATTAATATGCATACATAATATAGTGTATGCAGTTCTGATGCTCTGCCTTGAATAGAATCCAGAAGGTATGAAAAGATATTAAAAAGTATAAAGATTAGCAAAGATGAAAACAGACTTGGATATGCTTCTGTGAAAACAGCAATTAGAGTAGATCTCTTAACCCTGAATAGTGCCAACAATTTTGAAACCCATCAAAGCCTAAACAAAATGTTGCCATGTATTTTCAATTAAAAAAAAATATTAGTTTCTATTGAGCAGAAGAAAAATCCTTTATTATGAATACTGTATGTCCTGTTATTTGTTTAGTAGTATGGTACAGCATAGTCACACCAAACATTTGTTGCTTTCATAAAGTTGGTTTCTTAGGGAGAAAAATATTTGGCTGCTGTACAGCTGCACTGTCTAATATAGGGATGTACTTACATAAAACTGATAAGAATTAATTTAGTAAGTGATAAAGACTGAGGGGAAGGCTGAGGGAGGTACTTTATGCCTTTTTCTGCCTCAGTCTTTACTAGCAAGACCAGTTGCTCTCCAGGCACCCAGACGTCTGAGCTAGAAGACAGGGAGCAGAATGAGGGTCCCAACACAATTTTGTGTGGAAATGTTCATCTGGAGGGTAGGAAGGCTCTGCAGAGGGATCTGGACAGGTTGGATCTATGGGCTGAGGCAATGGTATGAGGCTAAACGTGACAAAGCACAGGATCCTGAACTAGGGTCCAAGCAAGCCAATGCTATGGACCTAAGAAAGTGTGGCTGGAGGTGGTTGAGTCACCACTCCTGGAGGTATTTAAAAGACTTGTGGCACTTAGGGACATGGTTTAGTGGTGGTCTTGGATTGTTTGATTTGATCTCAAAGGTCTTTCCAACCTAAACAATTCTTTTATTCTATGTGGCAAGGTAGCTGCAGATCTAGGAAAACTACAACAACACAGAAGGACCAAATTAATTACAGAAAACTTCAAAATTTCCTTCTATTCAATTTTAGGCATGTATCTTACACACACTTCATTTTATATTTCTATCAGGTGAGATGTACCACTGACATAGATATATCATGTTGCATGCAAGAGATTTATGAGGGCCACAAGAGAGCTGCTTTCTGACCCAAAAATAAGGGGAACATAAGTGTCTCCTACTAAAATGTCCTCCAAAGCTGTTCTCATGCCAAAAACACAAAACAAAGTCTGGCATATTTTTTTTCACCTTTCCAACTTTTAGAAGTTATAGAGAGTTGCTACCCTTCACTTGAAAAAAAATTTGTCTTGAGTTCACATAGCTTCTATTTTATGCTTTTCTAGAGAGAACTTAGTATATAAATGAAATAATAATTCTAAAAAGTTACACAAATTAACTTTCCTCTTTAGCAATCTCTTCTAAATTGGAAAAGGGAATTGGACTTGAACGTTTTTAAAGAACAGTACGTGTTTCTTTTTCTTTCATAGCAAATTGACTGTTTTAACATGGATATTTTTCTTTTGAATTCTTTACAAGATCTTTAACTTTAATATTACTACAAAGCAGACCTCACAAGTTAACTAAATAATTATAACAAAATCAAATTCTGATAGAATTAATTATTGTTTGACTTATTTGTCTGAGAAAAAATATGTAGGAGCTTCATTTCTTAGAACAGTTATTGAATATTCTACTGATTTGTGATACATCTGTATCTCTGCTCTTACTGTAATTATTTTTGACAAGTTAATACCTTTTTCATAACTGTATTTAAGTATAGTCTTAAAAACCTCATTGAAGAAAGGACCTCTAGTAGACCATACCATCACAAGAAATATTACTGTGAAATTTGTTAAACACCAAAAGGCAAATTATGACTAAAAACTTGTAATTTTCTGGATGTCTCTATTTAAAAAAACAATGAATAGCAATGTGATCTTTTGATTATTTCATATTTAAAAACACACCTGTATTGTTTAATAATTTCATATTATTTTATTTTCCTATCTCTGATTATGACATTTATTTAATATTCTTTTAAAACCACACAAAATCATACTGTAGGATGGTGAATTCTACTTCAGCTATATGATCCTGCAATTTACATCAGCCAAGTTCTAGCTCTGTCTCTCTTTTGTTTGGTGGTGGTTTGGGGTTTTATTGTTTGTTTTTCCCTTACTTTCTAGATTTTTAAGACTAGTGTTCTTTGGAATTAAAATTGGCTGTGCTGACACAGTGAAAAAAAAAGCTTATCCTCTCTCAAGCCATAACATAAATTTTCAAGTAGTTATCACTATTTCTACACTTCTGAGAAATCCAAGGATGTGAAAGCAATTGAATCATTTAACAGTAACATTTAATGTACTGCTTTAGCATTCTTTAAACTGAATCTATTTCCCACACAATTGCAAATTCTGATGGCTCTATGGATTGTTCAATGGTATTTGTAAAGAAAAAGCTGGATCTGAAGTAGCAGCTGCTATTTTGTAGCACTTTGAATAATTAATAGGAAAGATATGAACCCTTCTCATATATGGTAGTACAGATCACAAGACAATTCCTGTCTTTGTAACTAAAGGCATGCCGGATAAATCCCTACTCCTCCAGCTAGAAAGTAATAGAATTTCTTGTGTCTGCAGTCTTCAGTTAAGGTCTATCAGGGCGGACTGGCTATATTCAACTCCAAAGAACTGTCCCAGAGAATCTCTGTACCCTCAGGAACAACCATCACTTTTTTAGTACTTTTTCAGTCAAGTGCTATGTCACAACTCACTAGGATAATATATCAAAAAATGTACATTACATATCCTGAAATGACATTTGAGAGCATGTAGTGGTTTTTAAGGGCATAAAATTTGCTAATTTGCACAATAAAGGGAAACATTTGGGGCTAATTTTTTCATTTTGTTTGCACAGAGGGTGGTCGGGGAATGAACTTTTCTGAGAACTGCAGTTGTGTTATGTCTTAATGTGATTCTTCATTAAAGAGGACAGCTTAGGAGTAAATAAGCATACACTGCACCTGACTGGGAAATGGGGGCCCAAAAGCAGACTCCAAATCTACATCATCTGATGGTACAGAAACACAGAATATTTTAAATTTCTTTTATGAAATATTCAAGTAGTAAGAAAAAAAAATGTTACTTTTTTAAAACACAATGAAATTATACAAAACTTCAATTGCATTATTTAGACTATTTTCATTATATTGTACTTTCCTGTACTTTTCCAATTGTTAGGTTCTACTATACAGAAGTAGGGTATCAAAGAATCCTGAGACTAATTGATAGATACCATAATTTATGTCTGAAAATATTTACTTTTTAGGGATTAATACTCATGGTTACAGAAAGCAACTGAATTTCTGGACTGTGTTGAGAAAATTTAGCAAAATAATCCCACAACCATATATTATGAAATTATATTTTATTTTTTTTAAATATGTTGAGTGAATATTGGCAAAGTCCTACACTGCAAGGGTAGACATTATTTAGTGTTTTAATTATGTCACTATTTCCTCTGGCAATACTGTATTAAAATTTTAAATAACCAAAGGGTCTTTTTCCTTTCTGTTTGCTTAAATAAACAGCCATCGGGAATTTCAACAAGATTCATCATTATCACTTTCATTTTGTGAACTAAAATTATTATTCAGCACAGCAGGAGATGTAGAGCAGGAAAACTTCTGAAGGCTTCTCCTCAAAGAATGAAAAACATTCAGCATGCCTTGCAGTCACTTAATCAGTTACAGTGCTAGCTACACTGCCAAATGCATTTTGAAAATAGAGAAATAGGCACCTTAGAAAGACATGACAGAAAACTTAGTGCTTAAACATGATCAGATTTCCTCTCCAACAGAAAAATCATACCTCAAAGTGATAAATGTGAAAATTATAATGCTTATAATTTTAGATCAGCCTGACTATTATAGATAAAACCTGCAAAATTAGCATAGCATATAAAAAACACCCCAGACAATCCTCAGAATGATTGGAAAGCATACATCAATATTTGCTTATCTGGAACATTTGTGTACATTTTTTGACATGAAAAGAATTCTAGATAAGGACTGGAAGCTATTGTGTATGCCAAATAATATTAAAGTATTAGGTTGTAGCAGTAGGTTTATACAAATGAAATCAAAAAGGAGAGTGTCGAATACACAACAAATCTGAGTCATTCAAACTTTATAGTGCAACCATGAGATCTTTCTGGGTTTTCTTATTATATGGTTAGATTATACATAGATTCAAGGATATTTTACATGCAGTGTAAATCACATGTGTGGATTTCTTTCCTATGCACCATAGTGAACTGGACAGCATGAATTGACTTGCACTCATGGAAGGATAAAAACCAAGCTGAAACTTAAAATGCTTTGCAGCTCTTTATCATGTCGCTCGACACCTGCAGCTGCTTGGGATTCACAGATCTGCAGGGAGCCTCTCAGAGATGTAAGGATTGTCTTCTGTGCTTTTCGTTTTATCATGACAAAAGAATCAGGCTGAACAGATATTGCCTCTGTATATCTAACACACTCGACACATGCACAGCTTACTTTAAACTTGATGACAGAAGATTGTCTCACCAAGCTGCGGTATGTGCATCTGAAGGGCAGATAACTTATTCCCCTCAAAGACTGTCATTTCTGTCTTCACAACTTTTATGGATAAAGGGTGGTAATCTATATATGTCAAAGGTAAACCTTTCTTTATTTGTTGAAATAATCTGTTCAAATGGTTTTGGATACTAATTAGTATCCCTGTGCAATATTCACTATAACTACATCTGTACTGATAAATGAAGTGAACCCGAGTGGCACACACTCCCCTCACAGTCTGGCAGATCAGAATGCTTTCCAGACATATTTCTCAGGTAATCTCTAAAGTCAGATAATCAAACTATTGTACATTTGATCCTGAGTCCTCTCAGCCTCATGGCATTCCTGGGACTCTAAGGCATAACTTCTTCAGTTTAAAATGTCTAAAATACTGTAGCACATTTCCTTCCTTCTGTGCTGCCTTCCTACCCCCTCTCTGTCTGCTCACCTGCCTTTCAGTCTGCCTGTCTTTCTGTCCACCTGCCTTTCCTTCCATCTTTCTTGCTCTTCATTTTTCTTTCAATCTTACTTTCTTGTCTTTTTTCTTATTGTCTTCAACTGACAGTCTTTTACCCTTTCTTCTCTTCTTCATTTTCTCCAGCCACCTGCTTTTCCTTGCCTTCCTTCTGCACAGCACTCTTACTTGAGAGGTAAAGCATATATTTATATATCCTGGGGCAGTTTCTTAATATAAGTCAATTTGTTTCCTTTCTCAATGACTTTTCTTAATATATTTCTGGGAAATGGTGGGTTGAACTTCTTTTTACTGATTTTAGAGAATAATCTTTGGTATGAACTTTGTTCTCAAAGACATCTTTTTGCGATTTACTTTGTCTTGCAGAAAACTACCATGCATGCAACATGGATGATAGATTGACATCATCAAGAAAGACAATTACAATGAAGAAATTTGACAGCAAGTATATGTCTAAGCTATCCCCCCATAGTTCCCTGTAAGCAGAGTGTGATATTGTCAGCTGGAGCATGCTATTACTCTGCAATTCTAGTTTTCCTTTCATGGAACCTGGAACAGGGGAAAAAGAAATGGATAATGAGTATGTGGAGTTAGGACATTACCAGCCAGTGGAAGCACTTAATCCAAGACACCTGGAAGGCCTGTGTTGGTTTGGTATTCTTTTGTACTTCAAAGTGAACTTAATGCACAAAACAGATTTACAAAAACTACACTTTTTTTTTCTCCCTTCCTACTAAATAAATAAAATCTTTGGCTGTTAATATCAAGCTGTTGCATGAGCTAAGTATCCAAGATTTCAGCAAAATTAGAGGATCCAGAGTAGGGGTAAACATCCTTCCAACATTGCTGGCTAAGCTGTGAGGTTTTCTGAATTATTTGATTTGTCTCCTAACATATCTCACAGGTAAAGTAGTGCTCAGGCAGCTCAGCAGGAAAGATAGTGTA
Source organism: Thryothorus ludovicianus (assembly GCA_013397245.1). Taxonomy (NCBI): domain Eukaryota; kingdom Metazoa; phylum Chordata; class Aves; order Passeriformes; family Certhiidae; genus Thryothorus; species Thryothorus ludovicianus. The sequence goes on along the minus strand of VZTB01000329.1, from coordinate 28,801 downwards.
ATATATTCACTCTGGATCATTAAAACTTTGAAACAGTGTATTCTTTTACCCACTCTTGGCCAGGGATTAGAAAATGTATTATCACTTCTGCAGATTCCAAGCACTGAAGCTACTGTTCTATTCATACCTTGAAGCTTTCTGTCCCTGAGGATACCTTCTTTACGGAAACTATTGATTTTTTCCTTCTGATGTACAGTCACTCACAAAGTATTGTAGTCTTCTGTTTGCTTGCATTACTTTTATGGAGGGAACCATTGATTTTGTTTTTTTTAATAGTTTTTTAAAACAGTTCTTTTAAAAGTTACCTTTCTTCCTCTTCTCTGCCAGTAAAAAGAAGAAAAGTAAAGAATATAGAAAGGAACTGTGTTGTCATTGAATTCCTGATGCATGTGGAATCCATATATACAGACTTTATAAAAGTGTTACACAAATTGGCTGCAGTTTTCTGGAAAACAGCCTATTTTGTGAGGAAAATATTCACTATAAATAAATTTAATATTTTACAGGCATTCTTTTAATTTCTCTTGCAAATTTTGTAATGGTATTTTATAAAAAAATACTTTTGTATAGTTAAGACTTGCTCACTATAAATTTCTGTAAGTTTTACATCAAGATTCTTGTTAGATAAAACTCAGAACTGCAAGCTTATGCTCAATTTTAAGTCAGGAAAACCACAATCTTTTTTTTTTTTTCTAGTGGGATTTTTTCCCAACTCTCTAGAATGTCTCTTTAGAACCAGTAGCAGCACATTTGTTCTATTGATTTTATTCTCTCTTGACACAGATTAGTAACAGCATCTTCTGAAAAAAGCTCATGTGTACACACTATTTCATGTACCAATATGACTATAAGCTTTTATGTAATGATTTATTAGTTACTTTCTTACTTACATGTGCATGTGTTTACATGGATGATTTAATGTGTACTAACTACTTTTGTTGATATACAGAGACCTGATAGTTCAGCAATATTTTTGGTTATGAGTGAAGAGGAACGATGAAAAGTCAGCTGTTTCATATTTCAGAATCAAACACCAAAAATTAGTTAAGAAGGCAGATCAAGCTCCTTTTACACTTACCTCTAAGAGTTTTTAAAAATAAAAAAATGGAGGCTTTATATATACACATTTACAGAATTAAAAATTGTTATTTATACAAAGTAAATATTTCCCTAACTACTCCAAAATAATTTAATAAACTTTAAAATAAGTAAAAAAATCTTCATGAGGTAATATTTTTATGTTGAAAGTTTAATTAGAAATTTAATATTTTAATATTAGTATTAGAATATTTTAATATTAATATTGCTAATATTAGAAGAATGCAAGTTTAGTCAGATTATTTAGATGAATTATTGTGCTGCAGCAGATTACTGTAATTTACATTACAAGGCACTGAATACTACATTGTAGTGTAGCACAGAAAATTCACATAAAGTTGCCATGAACAGTATTCTTATTTGGAATTGAATTCATTATTCTCTTAATGACAATTAGAGTTTTCACAGGTTTTGCAGAGATATAAGAGTTTTATTTGGAGGTCTGACTGCTTGTTTATCCATTAGCTATGAATATGATCTGACAATTCTGTGAGAGATGCATACGGCTCAGATAGTTTTCAAGTTTGTTTACAGGAACTGGTAAAGGTTAATATATTCTGCCCATGCCACATTTTCAACTTTAACTACAAAAAGGGAACTTACCTAGTTACATAGAACTGAGGATTTTTTCAGACTTACCTGCCACTTTTTTATGAGAATAGAAATACGGAAATAGATTAGGAAATCCTTTAAAGTTCCTCCAAAAATAGGGTGAAATACTAAAGAATGGATAATTTAGGTACAGATTTTTAGTCTGTTAAAAGAGTGCTTAACTTGCAAATGTAGTCAAAAGAAAGAGGCAGGTGTCTTTGAAGGCATTTAATGGAAAAAATCTACCTTCATATTTGGTTCTTCCTTTATTTTTGTGTCCTAGGTTAGACACTTAGGGTCAAGTAAAATGGATTTTTGTAACAGAAATACAGTTAATTGAACTACAAATTTTTAAACACATGAAGCACTATTTCAAGCCTTAAATCTTCTAACTGAAATATATATGAGATATTATAGTAAAAGCAGTACAGTAAATGCTAGTTTTATCCTGGGAGAAACAATTGCATTGTTATGGGTATGCAGTATTTTCTTTTTATTCAATATTTTTTGTGCTAATAATTTATCAACATTAAAACAGACATAATTTGTCCTATTTGTTTCAATGAAATTGTACACAGGTTTGAATCCACTGTACATCATTTCTGTATTTTTGACAGTTTGTCACTGCTTTTCAAATGACTTCAAAATAGGTTAATGTCCTACAAAGATATGAGTGAAAGAAGTGACTGAATTTATTTTAAAAACCATGAACTGTGGAAATTCATCTGGAAAAGAAAACTACCTGCACATTTTATAGAAGGAGGCTAAAGTTACTTATAAAAAGGCAATAATAAACTCTTCCACAAAGTAAGCACTACAGAGAATACTTCAAGCCATTAAGACAGCAATAATTTAACACAATTCAGAGTAGAAGGGCCCTGCTGTTCAAATAGTTGTCTATCTAAAGTTATTTTAAATTGCAGCCTGTATGGACTGTAGCCTTCTTAAAGATCCAGAGTCCTAACACATTGGGAAAATGCATATTGCAACATATGCAGAAATAGCTACATTTAACAAAGCTGACATATAAGAAAGACATATAATCAAAAAATGAAAGAGAAAAAAAAGTCAAAGCTCTGCTTCTACTTTATTTTATGCCTCAAAAGGCTACAACTTTAGGTATCTTTTTATAAGTTCATTATCTGGGCTGTAGGGTAATTAATCTCTCTTTTTACTAATGAGAATTGTTGAAGTCTAGGCTCAAAATCTTCTCTGAACTGCAGAAAGGCTTTGTTTTCACAGAATATGTTGAATGTTCATGAATACCATCACATGGTATGTGATGAAAAATTTACCTGATGATTCAGTTTAAAGACCTGCATACCATTCACCTGCCATGTAGATAGATGAAAAATAGGTAGATGGATAAAAAAGTAAGTCTTCCTACTTGGAGTATTGTATAAAAGCAGAGTTCCATCCTGAAGTTTAGGACACGCTCATCCAAATTGTTTGTGATCAGAGGATAATCACAAAAAAGGCTCAACTTTCAATGTGAAAATATTTACTACTGACTAGAAAAAGAGTTATGTTAAATGATGATAGAACCATAGTAAAACAAATCCAATGATTGAGTTCTAAAATATTTTTTTTCCTTAAAATTAAATAGTACTTAATTATAAAAATAGAATACATCCTTCACTATGAGAAAGATATATCACTTTCATTTTCTTTCAATTAGATAGCTCCACTAAGTGTTTTCCAGTTAAAAAGAAAGGGACATGTATCACAATAGTTTTATCTGTTTTTGTTTCAGTGAATAACAGCTGAAAAAGAAAGACTTAATTAGATATTATTTTTTGTACTTTGCTTCTTGTGTATTAAATTTTTTAACATGGCTTATACCATATCTCTGATTTTTCATTACATTGGCTTCCTCTGACTTGTGAATTTAAACATTTTTTTCTCACTATACTTAGTATTTTAATTTAATTTCTCAATATTTTGTTGAAATTTTCCAATTCATACAATTTCTTCTTTGATTCCTACTTTTATGATTGCAAAATACATGTGCACATGGAGGATTTTCTTCCAGTAGACTTCCTTTGTAAAGGTGTAACTGGGGCATCCTGAATGGAAATACAAGGGAATTTTTCTAGTATGATTTGTCTCTGCCAAGTAGAAAAACTGAAAATTATTATCTTCTTAATGCGATCTTTTCCTTATGTTGCATTCTTCAAAGCAAATATATTTGAGTTTTTAAGGTGTATGTGGCCTTGGAAGATCTGGTAGGTTTATCATTATATTTTTATAGAAGGAAGAAAAAGCTATTTACAAAAGGTAATCAGAAACTCTCCAATTAAATAAGCACTACAGAGAATTCTTCAAACCATTAAGACAAAAGTAATTTAACACAGTTCATGACAGAAAGACCCTAGTGAGGAAACTATTGGTGCATCAAAAGTAATTTTAAACTGTAGCCTGCATGTACTGTAACCTTGTGAAAGATCTGGAGGCATGACACATTGGGAGCTCAGTGCATTTTCTAGTTTTCCCATGACTGAGGATTGACTGATGCCCCTTCATGGCATGGTATGTTATTTGAGGCCTTACTGTACCCAAGGGACATAAAAATCTGTTAATGAAACTCCCAGAGAAATGTTCACTTGAGGCAGTTTAAGGAGGCAGACGGGATTTTGCGATGACTCCAGCACAAACTACGTAACCTACAAGTCTCCTCTATACCCTAATTGCTGGTTGTCTTTTTCTCTGGAAAAATTGAATTTTCTGTTTTTCAATACATTTCCATTTCTACAGTAATATCAGGGTAGAACACGTTTTTGCCTCATAAAGTTAGAGAAATGGTAATTGTGACAGAAAGATTCACAGAAAGGAAATGTAACACAACACACAGACACTAAATTAATACCTCATTCTTTATCTGTGAGTTGGCTATAGGTCAAATGGTGTTTCTCTAGACTGCTGATAGATGAGAATTCTGTCCTTTTTTTAGACATATAGATGAAGATATGAAAAATGATGCTTTTAAATACCTTAGTTGTATGGAAACCAGCTTGTACATGAGCATTCCAAGTACCTTTTCTTAGTGGGTGTATCACTGGTGTTCTCATCCATGGGGGTTGTACAAGAGGACTGAAGAGCCTTGAGGCGGTCATCTTGGCCACCACTCTCTTTCCAGAGGTTGCCATGTAGTTTCACTCTGATAAATTTTGTGTTCAGTCTTTGTGACAGCAGCAAACGATGGTTGGGTCTTTGCATGGGGTCTCGCACGTGCACACATACCCTGGCCCTTCCTGCCGCCTCTAATGGGCAACGTGGTTTGTCCTAAAATGAGAACACCCTTTGGTGGCACAAAAAATTCTCTGGTCATGGTCTTGCAGTTTGTTAGCTGCTTGTCTTTAAAGAAGTCCTGCTGTGTCACCAAAATTTTAGACGCTTCTTGCATGTCCTCAAAAAGGGATTCGCTTAGATACTTTTTAAAGGTTAGTGATCTATTTCAAATCTGCAAATGCAAGGACTCTCTAATCAGGGACAGGAATCTTTAGTAGCTCTTTTATTTCCCTATTTGAGAAAGAACTTTTTTTTTTTTTTTTTGCTTTTCATTTAAATGAGTGAAATCCCATCTTTATCTAAGCAATTTTTCCTCTTGACTGTTGAAAAAATTAAAAGCTAATATACTCTAAGTGTTCTTCAGGTATAATTGAATTTTCTATTATCTTCCAAAGGTGAAGAATCAAGTGTCCATGAAGTATAATATATTTGATATAACATTATTTCTATTTGAATTGATACTTAACATTATGAAGACCTTTCCCTTGTGTAGTTAAAGCCAATGTTTGATTATAATTGCCATCCTACTGTGAATAATCACTTCATCCACTCATAAATGCAATTAGAATATTCATATTTTATTAGATATTTGATAAGTAGTACTGGCTTAATTTCATATTCCTTAGGATAAAATCTGATAAATCAGAAAAAAAGAGTAAATTAAGCAAGTTGTAGCCAAAATAATTTAGTACAAATGTAAAAGTTCTAACATTAGATAGTATAGTCATAACCCACAATCTAGATACTATTTATTATCAATTTTTACAGTGTCCATATCAAAAAATTGTCCCAAAGAAACATTTTCCAGAGAAGTGGGTATAAATGGAAAAAAATAAAAAGACTAAATATATAATACCTCTTTGTTATTTTTTTGTAATCTGTTATTCAGGAACAAAAAAAATATGGATGCAATATATAAATAACAAATTGCCATAATGACAAATAGCAGTTCAAATATGAATATACTGCAGATTTCTCCAAAACGTGGTTAATTTTGTATATTTCAACATATATTACATAAGTTATTTCAAAGGATATTTTTAGGGAAGAAAAAAATGTGTTTTTCTGGGTTTGGGTCTTTTTTTTGATTGGATTGTTTCTTAAATTTTGATTAAATCATCAAAGTTTTTCACAAACATATCAGCTGCACTTAAGCTTTTTCAGGTAAAGCATTACTAAACTACATCATTGTTGCTGCTTAAAACCAGTCCTATAGAGAAACAGGAATAACCAGTAGCACAGAGCTATGATATGGTAAATCCTCCTTTAGATGCACAGTTTATCTAACTCAAAGCCGTGACTTAAACATGAGTCTAAATACTGAGTCTATTATTTCTGATACTTCAAAATACTTTGAGACTACCTAATTTTTTCATTAAAAATACTTTTTTTTGTTGTTGTTGTCAAATTGCAAAAGTTCTCTGTTCATGGAAAACCATTTTCTGTTCAATTTTACTTATAATTGAATGATCTAAAAGCCACCACACTTCTGAGCTATCCAACTTACAAAACAGCTGACACCCACCTCTTCTGACAGTGTTGTTTATTGAAGATGTCTTCTAATAAACTTCACTGCTGCTCTGGGCAGGTCATGATGGGCTTTTTTTTTTGAAGATAGAGTACATCATCATCTTTATACAACTTCCATTTTTCTGTTTAAGGATGCCAACTGAGATAACACTTCACATTACATTTCATATGCACAGCATTGCTCATAAGAATGTTACTCCTCTAAGAAAAAAAAACAATCTCTCACCTTGCTCCTGAAAAATTACTTTTGTTTAGGGAAAGATGTGTTATATGAAATTTTGAGTTAAAATTATACTTCAGAAGCTTGATAACATTCTTCATTTCCCTTTTTGGTCATAATTGTTCCAGTCCAGAACAGCTGAGAACATTTTGTCTTCATCATTTTCTTTAGATAAGGAGAAGAAATAATTATCTAAAGGATTGTAAGGATATATTTTTTGTAGTTTAACTCCACCTGGCAACTAAGTACCAATCAGCCACTTGCCCACTTCCCATCCCCTCCCAGGTAGGGGAGGAGAATCAGTAAAAAGGGGAAACTGTTGGCTTGAGATAAGAACAGTTTAATAATTGAAACAAATAAACAATAACAACAATACTAATTATGATAACAAAAATAGTAGTAATAATAATATTAATAATATAGTAATGAAATGGAATGAGAGAGGAATAAAACCCAAGAAGAACAAGTTATGCACAAAGAGTTGTTCACCACCTGCTGACCAATGCTCAGGTTGTCTCCAAGCAGTTATTGGCAAATTTACGGAATACCCCTTTGAGTCCTTCATCCAAGACATTTGTGAAGACGTTGAAAGATCATTTGACCTAAAACGACTTATATGTAGAACTTGATTCAATAAAATGAAAAATACAGAAAATTAATGCTTGATGAAATTTCTGTGACCTAGTCTGGATCCTACATAGTGCTTTATACTGTTACTTATCATCTGAAAACTAGAAAAAATAAACAAATCTCTATTTTTAAGCATTTCTGTTAAGCTATTTCTCTATAAATGTCCCTTAATCTTACTAATGCTAAAGAGTTCAGTGTATAACTAGACTTTAGTAAATCATCTGATACTTCTTCACTAGACTTTAGTAAATCATCTGATACTTCTTCCTACAGCATGCTCCTGGAGAACCCGGTTTACCATGGTGTAAACAGATGTAATGGGTAAAAAATCAGATGGATGGCTGGGCTCAGAGTGGTGGTGACTGGATATACATCCAGTTGGTGGCCAGTCACCAGCCCGGTGTTCCCAAGGGCTCAGTATCTGGGCCAGTTCTGTTTAACATCTTTATTGACAAGGGGAAAGGGGATCAAGAGCATTCAGTCAATTTGCAGACAACCAAGCTGGGTGGGAGTGTTGATCTGCTGGAGGATAGGAAGGCTCTGCAGAGGGATCTGGACAGGCTGGGTTGATGGGCCAAGTCTAGTTGGTAGAATCACTCTCAGGAAGAGTTCAAAAATATATATATATATGTAACTTGGTGAAATGACTTAGTGGTGAACGTGGCACTGCTACGTTAAAGGTCTGTCTCAATGATCTTAGAGGCTTTTTATCAGCCCTAAAGATTCAGAGTGCTATTTATCTCAGAATTCTTGAGTGAGGCACGGCATTATTCTCTATGCGAGTATAATACAAATTTAAACTCCAATTATTTCTGCAGTTATAATGAGTAACTGATGACTAAGTTTATTTTATAGATACAGGCTAGTCCAGAACTAAATTTTTCAGTTATAGGTGACATATACTAACCTTCTTACTATTTCTGGCTTCTTCATCTTTGACCTGCCAAAATTTTCTCTCCCTTTTCTATAGACAATCTTTCTGCTTTTTACTATGAAACTCTCTGCTTGGTTTTATGATATTTGTGGAATCACAGGATACCATATTCTTCAGCTGTGTTCCACATATACATTTATAATGATGTCATGAGAGAGATATATACTGTTGAAGACCTCCAAAGGGTGATTTAATCCATCTAAATTAGCACTTCATCTGTCAGTAAACTAAACATGCCCAGAATTTTTTCTGGCACTCGGGCCAACCACCCATATCTGTTTTATTAATCCATCTTCACCTCAGTAAAAATTTGGCAACATCTAAACTGAATATGGAAGATGATCCTGGCTCAGATCAGTTCCTGAGCTGTGCCCAGAAATTGTCAGGCAGTGTGTTACTTGTTCCAATCCAAAACTATGCTAAGGTTTCTTCCACTTTTGCCTAAAATATACATGACTAAATTACATTTCCCTAAAATGTTCTCTTCTTCTGTTGTCAGTGTACTAACAGAGCAGATATAAACCAGAAAAGGCAGTGTTTGTTTACTTGCCTTAGAGGTGGCAATGATCAGAGTCCAGTTACTTGGATGGATAGCATATATAGCAACTTGGAAAAGCTTGTTCACTGGCACCTAGATGGAGGGCAAAATAGGAGAAATATATTTCTCTTCAAATAAAAGGATTATTGTGTATTTGGGACCAGTCCTTTAAAAGCAGAATCTGTAACTAATTTCTATTAGTTATCTGATTATCCATCCCACATTATCTATCCCATGGTACCAGTATAAATAAGATTGAGGTGGGTTCACCTCGGATGGATGCCAGGGTTCTACTAGTCTCTCTCTCTCACCCCACTCCTCAGCTGCACAGGGGAAGAAAAAATGTAACAAAAGGCTCAAGGTTCAAGATAATGACAGGGAGAGATCACTTACCAGTTAACACCATGGGTAAAATTAAGTTGACTTGGGTAAATTAGTTTTATTTCTTACTAATTAAATCAGTATAGGATAATGAGGAATAAAACAAAATATTAAAAAGATCTCCCTTCTCCCCAGGTTTACCTTCATTCTTTATTTTCCCTACTCCCTCCCCTCCAGTGCTGAAGAGGGATTAGGAATGGGGGTTGTGGTCAGTTCATAACACATTTCTACCGCTCCTTCCTCTGCAGGTGGAGGTCTCACTTCTTTTCCTCACCCCTTTGCCAATGTGTGGTCCCTCACAAAAAAGAGTGTCATCCATTAACTTCAATGTGAGTCCTTCCCGTCTTTAAACTTCTTCAAAAATGACTCCAACATGGGTCCCTTTCATGGAGTGCAGTCATATAGGAACAGAGTGCTTGAGTGAGAGTCCCCCACAGGGTCACAAGTCCTGCCAGAAAACCTAATCCAGTGTAGGCTCCTCCCTCCATGAGACTATGGATTCTGTCAGGAACCTGCTCCAGTGCAGGCTTCCCGCAGGGTCACAGCCTCCATCAGGCAATCTCTCAAGCCTGGAGTCCATCATGGGATGCAAATGGATCTCTGCTCTGCCATGGACCTCCATGGGTTGCAGGGGGACAAGCTCTCCCATTGTGGGCTGCAGGGGCATCTCTGCTCCTGTGCTGGAGCACCTACTCTCCCTCCTTCACTGACCTTGCCTGCAAGCTTGATTCTCTCACATATTTCCACTCTTCTCTCTGCTGCAACTGCATATTTTCCATGCCTTTAAACACTTTATCCCAGAGGTTCTACCACCAATGCTGATGGGTTTGGCCTTGCCCAGGTCCACCTTGGAGCCAGCTCTGTTAGATATCTCACAGATGCCACTTCCATAACCCCTCTCTACCTAAGCCACAGAAAAGCAATTTAACCATGCAGCATTACCCCACAGGATCCCAGATTTTGGGAAGTTTGTTCTGAAATCACAAACTAAACAAAAGGTTAGTAATTCCTCCCTGTCTCTGAGAAGCCTTGTTGTTCTTAACACACAGAAGTAAGTGGCAAATGTCAGCTTAGGATAGCTCATGTTTTGAGTGGCAGCAGAAACAGATAAGGGCTTATTCACACTATCTGCTTTGGGTACTTTAAATATGTAACTGAGATATGATTGAGACTTGGAAATTAGTTCTTAATTCCCTATGTAGCTAATAGAGTGAAAGAGAATTAGCAGCAGAGGTGTCAGTATATTACAACTGGATGATTAAAATTAGATGGCACGAGCCTTATAATTTCTAATAAAAGTCAATAGAAGTCACTAACTTCTAAACTCAGTGTGAAAGAAAAAATACCATCCACCAATTTTAAATACATGAGCCATGTTCTACCAGTCGTATTTCACTAAAAATATGCTTACATTGTTGTAAAACAGTTTTGCAACAGTTACCACTTATGCAGAAAGGGTGATTAAAAGAGACGAGAATGAGAAGAGGTAATAACTTGGACTGAAAGTACTGATGTCTGTTGCACGGATATATTCTATGGAGACCCAGAAAACACTTTGGAGCAAGGGTAATGCAGGTGATTTTTCATTTAATGGTGCTGGTTAAAGCCCTACAGCTTTTGCAAATTAGCTTTTGCTGAAGAAAGAGGAAATTGGGAGAACTACTTCAGTAGGAAATACCATCTAAGAAAAGTATAGTATTAAACTATAATTAAATGTATTTTAATGAATTGAAATATACAGGATTTCTGGGTGCTTTTCCTTTCCTGGAACAGAACTGTGGGATAAGAAATGGAAACATTTTCCCTCTTATTATAAGTTCATCACTCAAATGTTTCAGGAAGATATTAACTTTATCCTGGTAAAAACTGGAGTTAAGTATGATCGCATCCCCACTCAGAACTGGGAGGCAACTAACACGTTTTCACTTTTTCAATGGTTTAAATACATGTTTCAGAATTAGTCTTGTAACTCAGAAATAAATTGATGAATGTTCTTGGAGTTACCCAAAAGATTAAGCTATCTTTCATATAATACCATAAAAACTCATGATCAATGGAAGAGATTTCTAGGAGGAACAAAAAGCTGCTGAATCATCTGGAATTTAAGAAGTGAAACAAGAAATTTTAAATTTACTTTTTCGGGTATTAGGAATGGTCTACATGAAATATAACTACTACAGATGTTTTTTTCTTTATTAAAGCTAGAGTTTATATTTTTCTGTGCCTATTCAACTTCCAGTGAACATGAGAGATTTAAAACTTTTCCTCCTTTGCTCATATTCTAGGTTTAAATAATTTCTCAAATTTACTTCTTACAAGCACTACTGAAATATTGCTACTAAAAAATTTTACTTCATATTAAGCCTATCCATGTCAGGTGATCTTATGGAAAATACTTCCTAAAATGTTTAATGACCTTTTAACAAGCTTGAACAGTATTTTTTTTTTTTTTTAATACAATCTTTTTGGCATTACTTCAGTATAGGACAGAATTTCTAGGAAAGCTCACACAGCTCACAATTGGTAAAGCTGTTAAGGCAGAAATAAGGATAAAAAATGAAGGATGAAAGGCACAACCAAAATTCTCATGAGGGTGTCTGCCAAAAACTGGCTTTTACATATGAAAAAGAAAAGATGACCAATCCACTGGTTTTAACAGTAAGCAGTGAGCTACCAAGTGACTTTTCAAACAAAGAAGAAAACTTAAAGAAAAATCAGAGACACCATAAAGGAAGCAGCAACAGTCAAACCTGTCTTGCCAATGCTGGAAATCACCCTATAGTCCTCCTCATGCAGGACAAAGCAGACATGGGACAGTTTGAGCAGCTATTCTCTGTTGAGTGGAGTGGAACTGCAGGGTGCAGTACTCAGGGTGATACTGCAGGAATCACACCTCGAACGTGCAAGTATGGGTGATTTTTCAGCAACATATCCATCATCAAGGTGATAATGCCAGCAGAGGTGTGTTTAAAAAAAGAGCATCCCTTATCTCCCACAGAAAGGGTGTACATGAAGATGTTATAAATTCATTTTAACTAACTTCATTCTTTTAACTGCATTCTTTTGTCTAAGACACAAGAATGGCACAAGAAGGTAAAGCAGCTGAAGCCTTAGGCAGGAAGCTCCGAGCTCCCACTAACTTACCTTGAGCTGTTATAGAAATGGATGGCACAGCCCACCAACGCTTGAGATAGCTCAAAGAACACAGGCACTGCGCCAGGTGTGGGGAACAACTGTAGCATGGGGTTTCTGCCAACAGCTGAACCTTCAGAGCTGCTCGCTCTACAGTGGAAGTTTCTCACTGCAGTCAGGGATTGGGTAAAGGAAAAGAAGGAGGTTCTCGGGTGCTGAGGTTCCAGCAGGGAAGGTCTACTGGAGCTGAAAGGATCAGGAACAGAAAAGAGCCCGGAATGCTGCTGTGCATGGGTTCTTACATAGGGACAGAGCAAGGGGGGGATTCCGAACACAAGCCAGCGAGGGATCAGTGTGGGGAGAGTGAAGGGGCTACAACATTTCTTCAGGGCCAAGTGGGAGGAGAAGGACGAGTGAAGGGGCTACAACATTTCTTCAGGGCCAAGTGGGAGGAGAAGGACGGTCACATGGTCCAATGGGGCGTTGAGGTTTAGGAAACACCCAGGAATGCCCAGGGAGAGGTATGCTCAAAGGATTGGTTCAGGGTTTGACTGACATGGAAGGTGCCAGAACAAGGGGCAGGGTAACAGTGATTGATAGGGAAGGAGCTGGAACAAGGGGTAGGGAAATACCATACAAGGCAATTTAGGGGAAGGTGCTACTTCAGGAATAAACGAGCTCAGGGAGAACATGGGGGAAAATAAGAACAAACCATTAATGTTAAAACTTTAACAATAAACCAGTTAAATGAAATAAGTACAGACTGCAACAAATGGAGATCCTGAAGGTAATGTAAATGGGGAGATAAGAAAGCCATGCTTGTGATCAGAAGCATAACCTGTCCAGATGAGAAACAGATAATGATTTGCCACAAGACAGAGATACAATTCACTAAGGCGTAAAGAACACAGGCCAAAACTCACCACTCCATCAAGAATCATGTGTAAGGTGCATGAAGAGCCTGTGAGGATCAGTATTACAGACTGTAAGGTTATAAAGATCCAGGAATTTCTTTGTTCTTAGTCTCTCTCTGGAGGCATCCAGTTCAAGCTGTTCCTATAGCTGTACCACTAAATTATTAATTTTTTTTTTTTCTGGAATCAGATGTCTGATAGTCTGCTTTGGGAAGCCTGGGGCAAAGAAATTTCTTTAACAAAAGAGAATCTACCTTCTCGTGATTAAAAATATGGTGCCAAAATAGAGAGCAAAACAAAAGTGCCTCCGTTTCTAAGTATCTGTTAACACATTTTTTAATGTTTTTTTTTCTCCTAATGACTGAAGACAAAACATCACGAATATTTTAGAGCCCATAAGTATTATTAATATTATACATAGAATAGTAAAATAATTCGGTTTGGAAAAGACCATAAAGATCATCTAGTTACAATCTCCCTACCATAGGCAGGTACACCTTCAATTAGGCCAGGCTGCTGAAAACCCCACTCAGTCTAGCCCTGGAACTTCACAGAAGTACAGCTAGAAAAGGTCTGTAGCTCTTCCTTTTCCACAGATACAGCCACTCCATCATAGAAGGCCACTAGATAATTCAGGCACAAATTGTCCTTTGTGAAGCCATGTCACCTGTCCCTAACATCCTCCTCATCGTCCATGCTTTGGCATATCTTCCAGCAAAATCTGTACCATGATCTTGCTGGGTACAGAGGGGAGGTTGACTTGTCAGTAGTTCCCAGGGGCTTCCTTATTACCCTTTTTGATATTGAGTGTGCTGTTCCCTTTTTTTTTCCAGTTGCTGGTGACTTTGTCTTACTGCCAGAGTTTTTCAAATATGATGGAGAGTGAATTAACAACTGCACGAGCCAATTCCCACAGGGCTCTGGGATGTATCTCATGAGTTCACATGGACTCAAGAGTGTTTAAATTCCTCAGACGATCTTGAACATGATCTTCACTTTTGGTGGGAGAGAATTCATTCCCACTATCCTTATCTTGAAGTTCAAGGACTTTAGAGGTAAGGGGAAAGAACTAACATTGAAAATTGAGGTAAAAATAATGCCCCAACCTTCTCTATGTTGGTTACTTGTTGTCTTGTCTTATTTACCTGGAGGAGTATGTTTTCTTTAATTCTCTATTTATGACCATTGTATCATTAGAAGCCCTTATTATTCTTTGCATCTCTTGTCAAGCTACATTAGCTTTTCTAATCCCATCCCTACCTACCTTGGAAATATCTCTATATTTTTGCCAGAACAAATGTCTCTGTGTATTTCATTCTAACACTTTCGTTTGACTGCGAGGTTCTTATTCAGCCATGTTGGTCTCCTGCTGTCCTTGTCCATTTTCTTAGATGTGGGAATTTAGAGCTCTTTCACTCCAATAATAATGTTCTTAAAGACCTACCAGCTCTCTTCAGCTCATATTATGATGAACAGATGAAACAAGATATACTGTTAAAATAACTAGGCATAAGATGAAAGGATTGTTCTATTTTTTTTCAAGGTTAAAATTTACTACATAAAAATCCTGTTCTTTGTTCAGAAATCTATCAAATTTTTTTAATTTTTTTTTTTTTTAACAGAGGGGGGATTTACCATGGGGATTAAACCTTTGACTTGCCTTCAAATCCAGTAGTAATACCAGTAAATCCCCTTGCATTGCTTTGGAAATTTAGCACCTAACCTTATGATATTAAAAACTGAGCTGTGAAACAGCTAGCATCTATGTTCAAATACTCATATTTTACAGGTTTATGTTATTACAAGATATATATCTCAAATCGTCTAATTATTCTAAGCTTGTCATTTCCCCTCTCAAAGTACAAAGGAGTGAATGTGAAGGAAACAGAAGTGCAAGATTTTTCTTCATTTACTTAACAAGCCTGATCTTATGACATCTGTCACTCCAAAACATGAAGTATGCTCTTAAAGTGTGCTCTTAGAAGCAAGCAAGCAAGCAACCTAGCAAACAAAATAAATTTTAGCCAAAAGACTTTTGATATAAACTAGCTGATGCTAATGATGAAAAAAGTATACTTGCAGAGATTGGTTAGGCATTGCCTAGTAATTAAGGAATATTTGATCAGTTTCTAAGATTTCTGATTATAAAAAAAAGTATTTTATTTTATTTTTCTGATATTTTATTTAATGTCATTACTTATTAATTTTCTGTGCTTTAAAGCTAACTTTTTTATTGCATTCTTTTATTTGGTAATAAGAAACATCTTTTACAATAAGTAGGATATGCACATACACATTTGAAATTGGACCATACATGCTTCGTGTGGGTTTTCTATTTTACCTCATAATCCAGGTGCCAGCATCAGCAACAGCTCTTCTGTAATTTAAGAGGAATATCATAATGCTAAAATATACTACTCCCAAATACTTCTTAGCAGAGATTAATTTTGTCTGATAAAATATTCTGCTATCTTAATTTGAGAGACTTCTTGTAATATAGAGAATACTGAATTAAAATTATCTGAATTCATTCTGCATGTGATGCCTTTACAGATATAGAAATAACTAATTATTTGTGTGAGAGAATTAATCATGCTTGACAGAAAGCAATAGCAATAAATTTTGTTTCCAAATTCATCTATTAAATGAGGCATCATCTATTAAATTACCTACCTTGGTAACAAAGCAAAATATTTAATATATTTGGGTAAGGGTTAATCACTAATGAGCCTACTCTAAAATAAATTCTGCACTTAAAAACCTGAAGAATAATTGTAGAACATCTTGACACATGATCCTACTAAAACACTGAAAATATGAAAACTGTGATGGGAAATAATCACACAATTTTCACAGGAAAATTTGATTTTCCATATTGTATTTCTACATATTGCACCTCTATATTTTATCACTGTAAATGGAAAATTAACGTGGCTTCATTAATATTTACTACATTGTGTATTAATCAAATAAAAGTGTTTGATCACAAGATTTCATTTGTACTGCTACAGTTTGGGATTTTAGTGTGTTCATCTGTTGAAGGAAACACATTACTAAGTCAAAACTCAATTTTTGTCTTTAATTTATGGTTCTTCCACTCTACTTCCACATAGTATCTAAATTCCCTTCTTGTCTCTCTGGATCTCAGTAGCTGTGGATTGCTAAATAGTTTGACATAACTTCTGACTCACTGGCCTAATTATGGAGATGGACAGAGCAATGTTTGTGTAAAGTCTTATGGTCTGAGTCTGATGGACTGCAGGACCTGTATGTGTGCTAACACACACCTCAGCCCGTGGACTGATTAACTGCAGTGCCTGTACTGGTAGCACATTACACTTGAACATCACTGACATAAGGGTGAGCAACAGAAATGTCTGATCTTGCTCTTACTTGCTGCCTGGTGGGTCTCACCCGAGGCATGTGCAAGGGTCCCATCAACGTCTGGCTGTGACCTCTGCACCCAGCCCTCACACTCCTGCTCTCTGGACTGTGCAGCTCTGGCTTCTCAGGTAACTCAGATACCTCAGTTTCAGGACAATTAGTCCTCTCTTGTACATCTACAGCTAACAGGTGGCATCAGTTCATGATTGTGGTGTAACAAGGAGACGGTCATTTATCAGTGTTAAAGAAAGATCAAATCTAAATACAGGAAGAATAATTTGTTTTCAGAAAAGTTCCTGAAATAGCTCCCAATTCTACTTGTTCTCTAATAGGCTAGGGCCATAAACACACACGGGCCTGTCAGCTGCTAGAGGGATCTCACTGCAGACACAAGTATCTCGGTAGAAATCCTCTTGACCACACAACTTACTCTTCAGACTTCGTTGTGACATGCTCTTCCATCAGCATTGCTTCAGATGGTGAAATTTGAGCATATTCTCTGAGCTGGTCAGAAACAACCTTATGTAGATTTATCTAGCCTTATTACTAGGTCTTCTAGTAACTTTGAATAAAATCCTTATACAGGCATTTTGTAACAAGGAGACGAGGATCTATGGCTGTGGAGTCCTTGTTTGTGGCAGTATGCAGTTTTATCATGTTTCAATCTTTCAAAATCTCACTTCCAGACCATGTTTTCATTTAACAGCTATGCATCATGCTGGCTTTGACAATATTATCTTCACCTGTCACATCCTTTCTCCTCCCCTTTCTGCTTCACTTGCTGCCTGGTTTAATGATCTGTCTCACTGGCAGAATGGGTAGCAGAAGAGGTTAAATGTACTTGAGCTCCTTCTCTGCCTGCACTGCAAGTGTGATGGGAAAAATCGCAGGAAGGTTGACTACATAAATGATTCATGTCCATTTATTACATACTTGAAATCATGCAACTTGTCCTATTTTGTGCCTTGATTTTGAGTGATTTTGTCAAAAAAGAGGATTTTGGTGCAGGTTGTTTTCCCAAACTGCTTTGTACTTCATTATATCAGATTTCTCCTTGGGGGTTAGCAGGTTCTAACTCCTTCCAAGACTCAGGAAGATCACGTCTGAATACACATTGTTAGTAAAAGCACGCTTTGCCCCCCCTCCAGTAGCATCTGAGGTATATTAAAGCCAGATACATAAACAAAATGATAGTTAAATCCTAGCTGTGCCATAGAAGATTGGCATTTCCAATGGAGATGTGTCTTAAAAAGTACTGCATACAAAATTTTCACTCCATGGGGTTTGAACAGGCTTGATGCTTTCCAGAGATCACTCTTCCCATCACAAATAGTAGAAATCAAACTACTTTAGATATGCCAAGGTTCCATAGGAATAAAGTATGATCAAAGACATTTTTCTGAGCTTTTATAGTCCCTTTCTGTGGCAAATAAGGAGTAAAAGTGAACTGAACATTTGGGTTGCCTGAGGCAAGCTTATGAACATAGTTCCACTCTTTTGCAGCTTACATTGTCTTCTGTTTGGATTTGATAACTCTCCAACTAAGCCTTCCCTTCTCTAGTGCAA
Source organism: Thryothorus ludovicianus (assembly GCA_013397245.1). Lineage (NCBI taxonomy): Eukaryota > Metazoa > Chordata > Aves > Passeriformes > Certhiidae > Thryothorus > Thryothorus ludovicianus. The sequence continues at coordinate 10,595 of VZTB01000329.1, read as the reverse complement.
CTGTCAGCTTCTGTAGTGATCCTCCCTGAACTGGTTCTTTTCAACAAAATAGTAAAACACAATTGCACAAAACTGAATGTTCTTGGAAGAAGAAAGAAAAAAAACAAACATAGAAAAAAATGTATTTTGCATTCAGTCTGTTAAAGTTTAGCCTGTAATAATCCCTAACTTGTAGGAAAAAAATTTAAAAACTCCCATATTAATTATCATATCATTGTGCATTCTAAAATATTTCTATTTGATACAAACTAGAATAAAAGATTGTCAGTTTAGTTTCATATAGTAAATCCTCAACCTTGGATGCAATAGAAAGCAAGGTGTAACCTGGCTATATTTTCAAGTTGAATTTAAATGAAAGTTGAGCTAAAAATGAAGTTTTAATTAACTGAGGTTACTGAAGGATGAAACATTGATCACAAGGGTTAGTTTTTTTTAGTTTTGGGGCAATATCTTGCAAGGTGAAGAGTCATGGAAGGGTGTTTATTAAAAGGGTATAAAAAGGGGAAAATAGCTTAGAAAAAAATGAATGAAAGAACATCCTATGTAAAGTTTCCATTGTATTATTAAAATATTGTATTTTTAGATATATACGCAGAGGTATAGTTGTACTTATAATGCAAGCTCTGTTCTTATATAACTATGTTTCAGTACAGAAGAATTTACTTTAGGATATAAACAGAGATTTTAGAAATAAAATGGTTCATAACATAAATTAGAAACTGAAGAGAACTTTCTGTCTCATTCCTTTCTATCTCAAAAGCTACATGAATCCTCTTGTAAGTATTTGGAAGTATGTAAGTATTTGGAAGTTTGTTCTTCACTAATACTACATCAGGTAAAGGTCTCATCCCAGAGAAATCTTTCATATTTTGTATTTTTTTCCAAAAAATTTTCACTAGAGTTATTCCATGCTGTGCCAAACATTTAAGTTTTAATTTCTTTGTGAATTAATTTTTGTTTTCAGTTCATATGCTGTCCAATATTTTGAATTTCTGTGGCATCACTTACATATAAATAGTGAGAATTACTGATTATGATTTATGACAGCATTATAAGGAGAAATCCAAAGTCCTGATCCTGTGGATGAACAACCAGGATATGTTGGGGGCTACACACTTGGTAGAAAAAGCACTGGAGATTCATAAGTCATACATAAACAAGTGAACTGCTTTTGCTGCAAATAAGGTTAATGGTTTTCTGGGTTGAATTAGATGAAATATTGCCAGAAAGAGAAAGAAGGTGATCCTTGCCCTCTATCCTGCCTCGGTGAGGTCTCACCTTGTACTGTGTCCATGTCTGGACTCTCCAGTACAAGACAGACATGGACATATTGTAAAGAATGCAATGAAGGGTGATAAAAATGATGGAGGCTCTGGAGCTTTTCTCCTATCAGGAAAGGATGAGGGAAATGAACTGCTTTGCCTGGAGAAGAGAAGGCTCTGAGTAATTTCATCGTGTATATAAAAACCTGAAGGCCCTGTCTAAAGCCCAGGAAACACCTTTTTCCTCTAAGTGTGACCAAGCATGGGTTGCCTGGGGAGCTTGTGTGGTCTCCCTCTTCCAAGGTTTTCAAAAGCCACCTGGACGCAGTCCTGGACAACTGGATCTAGGTGGCCCTGCTTGAAGGAGGATGGACCCAATGACCAGAGCTCCCTTCCAACCTCAGCTATTCTGTGATTTTGGTATTTACTCTATTGCACACTTTTCTTTTTGATTTTACTGTATTTTATTGATGTATAAGTTAACATTGGGAGATATCAGTATAGCACTTCTGAGATTGTAGTTTATATGTTAAGCATGTGTCAAACAGAAGTTGTGAGTTACAAGAGTTCATATTTTTAAAGATATGAATCTAGGGCATTCATTTTAAATGACAGGGCTTTCCATTAAAGTATACAAGAAAAGAGAGTTGCTGCCATTAAAGTATACAAGGAAAAAGTGTTTATCTCTATTAGATATTTACACATATCCCTTAAAATAGAGGCTGTTCCCATATACTGCAAATGTCCTTTATGTCACTGGGTCTCTATTTTAGCAACTGTTTATTTAGTTTTGAAATTCTAACTGTTTCATATATCTTCTATCACTGAAAATAGATCTTCAGTTCTGACAACAGTTGTTGACAGTATAATAGCCCATAACTGATAAAACTATGGAGATTTTAAAATTTATTTGATTTAAAAATTAGTATCTCAAGGCCTACTAAAGAGGCACATTAATAGCATTTTCTCATTTAAGATCTAGTCTCTAATATCTACCAAGTTACAAAGTACTAGATTTCAAAACTTTGACATTTATTAATTAAATAAATAATTTTTGACCTAAGGGAGCACTTTGCTTTGATGAATGCATTCTCATTGGAGAGAATTTTTTCAGCATGAAAGCAATCAGCTAGTACAAGAAACTTCTCAGACCATATTCTGAGTTGAGAAAGAATCAAACACAATATTCCTGAGGTAAGAAAAAGATTGTGACTTTTGGTAGCAGTTGCTTATTTACCTCATTGGTAGGTTTACAACCTTATAGCTTTCATTGTTGCACTCAAAGAGAGCTGGTATGCCAAGAAACATGACAATAATAATTTTTGGTGCAAGATAGTGGTTAACGTTGCTATTGTCCTAAGACTATATGAAAATACTATTCTTCTTTAGCTTGGACTCTGCAGAGCAGCAGTCTCATTTTAAGTTATATAGGGATTCTGCATTTTTTGACTGCCTAAACTGTGCCTGCTTAACATCCTCTGTCTCTATGTTGTTTGTATCGCAACCTTGTTTAACATGTATCAGAAAAATCTTCATATGGCAGGCTTTTTGACTTGGTATCTTCACCATGCCTTTTGTAGCCACTATTCCTGATAATTGCTGTAGGAGTCAATAATTATTTTCCTAGCAACTTTTGCCTCGCTGGGGTGTGTGGCTTATCAGCTTTGCTACAGGTCACTCACAATATGTTACCTGAACAACATAAATACCAAAACAATGGGATTTAACTGGTGAATTAAAAATAATATTACAAGATATACAGGATAGGATGTTATATTGTGCTTTAGTTTAAGGCGCTGGGACAAAAAGATAGTACCTCAGGAAGGTATGTGGAAATGAGATGAAAAAATCTAGAGAGACCATACATATCAAAAATATTTCAGATTCTTTATTTCAAGGTAATCTTATTTTACAAAACCATAAAAAAAATCAGCAGGAACTCAGACCTTGCAGAATTTAAGCTTGCCTCTGGTGGACTTCCCTTTCTCAATATTGTTCACTGACATTTTAGAAGTCATAGATAGGTCCCTGACAGGACACAATCCCAAGGTGCAAATGACTGCACATAAGTGTGAAATGCAACAGCAAAACCTTCCACATCAGGCTCTAATATAGTAGCACAGTAAGTTTCCTCTATCCTCAGCCTTCCTTGCTGCATGTGGCACTGGATTTCTCTGAAAAACTGATGACTTCCACACAACAAATGAAAAATATATTGGGGCTTTACAGTTTGCTATGTGTTTCTAAAGATGTGCTATATATATGTATATATTGGGGGGGAGGGGGGAGATGTACCTACAATTCTACAATTTCTCTGGCTACTCTTTTTAATTCATGAGCAGTAATAATAACTTATATTATTACTGTTTTTTTGAAAAGGTAAGGCCTTAATTTTGAAATGAAGATAAAATCCTGATCACAAGTATGTAGTCATGGAAATGAATTCTAACAGTAGTAAAAAGAGATTTTAGTGAAATGGTTAAAAGTGAGTATTTAAACTTTAGATTTCCAAAGTCATTAAATATTTAATTACAAAGTCATTAAGACTTTACTTATTAAAAGTATTACTATTTAGTTTTTTGCCAGTTATTTTATAAAATCTGAAATATTTGTGGAAAAAAACCCTAAACTTTAGTGATAGCCTGCTTATGTGCATTTTCAGTTTACTGCAGATGCAAAAGTGTATAGATTAGCTAACAAGTGTCCTGAGAAAAATGTAATATATATTTTAAGGAAACAAACAAGCAAACAAACATAGATTTCCTATCAAAAAATCCCCCAAAACAAAGTCAAAAACTCAACCTTTAGGAAACAAGAGATTTAAAGCAAACAAATCCAGATAATAAATCCAGAAATAGAAGCCCTCTCCTATTTTGAAATCTTGACAAAAACTAAAAGTAACAGATGAAGTTAAGTTTGTTGCAGACTATATAAATGTTTTAGAAATATCTTATACAAACATTAAATTGCTTCATGGGGTCAAGAGCTTAAAAAATTTGAAATACCAAAATTAATGTCAAATGGGAAAGCTTGTGAAATTTTAATTCACTGTTTTAGTGTCCTGCTTCTGCATTAAAATGCAGTCTTTATTTACCATATTTCTTCAGACAGATCTTAACAGAATCAGAGGACATGAAATGTTGGTATGGACATAAAAATGAACCTTTTGTTTTGTTGTTTTTTTACAGCTGATTAATGTTTAACATAATTTCAAGTAATTTTTCTAGTCAAAATTGTCCATAGAAATTGCTGAAAAAATAAATGCCAAATTTTATTCTGAATTTTTCTGTCATCACCATGTGACTAGAGTCTATTAACATATATTAATTACACTCATGTATTGTCTTGTAATACCATCATTCCCATTTTTACAGGATGGCAAATGAGCTGCAGAAAGATTTAATTAGTGAGTTTCCACTCAATTTCGTTGAGATTTGATAGAAGATGGACATTATTTTTTCAGCACATTGGTAATTAAGTGAATTAATCAATGCTCTGGCTTTCGGTAGTTTTACCTGGGATTGCTAAGAATTGAAAGTCCCTTCCAGAAAAGAAATACCATTATGATAGGGAAAATTGATTTTAAAATGTCTGGAAGGGCTTGCTATGTATCTGGACAAAGGAAGTGAGAATACAAATCAAGTTAGGCAGCAAAATATTACCTATGAAAATCTGAGGATACACACAACTTCTCTGGGATACCTGTTCCAATGTGTGACGATCCTGTCATTGCATTTTTTTTTATTTTTTTTTTTATGTTTGAGTGGTATCTTTTATATTTCAATGTACACCCATTGTTTCTAGCCCTGTTGCACAGCACTGTTGAGCTTTAAACTCTCCTTTAAACTCTCCCATAACTCTTCATGCATATCAATTAGACCTCCTGAACCTTCTCTTCCGTAGGACAAACAGTTTCAGCTCCCTCAGCCTCTTCTCAGGTGACAAATGCTCCCAGTCCTTTGATGATATTATTGTCCCTTCACTGGATCTGCTCCAGCATGTCCATATTTCCTTTGCACTGGGGAGCCCAGACCTGGACCCAGTGCACCAGGTGTGTCTCACTAATGCAGAGGGATCCCCACTCATCCTTGCTGATAATGCTTCTCCTTATGCAGCTCAGGACTCTGTTGGCCTTGTGTTCCTGGGGCACTGCTGATTACTTACGTCCTGGTATCACCTTAAGAAAATATCTGAGTTCTTTTCAGTTCAGTTGCTCCCTTTGAAGCATGGACAAAATATGGGTGTATGGTTCTCAACCTCCTTCATGTTTGCTTCAAAAAACAGGTCTGGCATCTTACTGGATTCCCCATTTCCTCCAATCCCCATGGATGTTCAGATATGAATGATTAATAATATATTGAATCCTGCAGCATTTTTTTTTGTTCTAAGTGGATTTTGAACATGTTAGAAATTGTCCTGAATTTTAACACTATAGGATTGCTAGATAACAATGTGTATCATTTGTGTACATAATCACATACTAATATAATTAGCTACTAAGATGATTATGATCTGAGTGGCAGATATTGCTTACACATTTATCATTTAGTCGAATTTTAAGATTAAAAACCAACAACAACAAACAAAGAAAAGCAAACAAAAAATCCCACCTGGAATGAATGCTGCTTTGATTTAAAGAAATTATTTATTTTTAATATAGTCTATACATGAGGCCACTACCATCATATTGCTGCTTAACAAGTAAAACTTTAGTATTTTTACTTCCCTCTGTCAAAGTGGAGATGAATTTTCCCTGCCAAAAGGTATTTTCTGCCTTGTGGGACTTTAGTATCTGTGAAGATCTGATTTATATTAGAGAAACTTTGAAGTTGCACAGCTGAAATGATCTTTTTCTTTCAGTGTATGACTCTCAAAGAATCTCCTTCAAACAGACCTGAAGCGTGGGTGTGGGCGTATTCCTCTGTGATGAGAGATTTCTTTTCCAGTTGCTATGTCTGAAATCTTTGATGCACAGTCTATTGGGAAATCCTGAGACAAATCGAACTGCATTCTGGAATGATGATCTTGTGGTGTGTATTTGATTAACAGGAGTTTGAATAACTTTAATAACGACAGAAAAGTCAGAAAGAAATTCTTACTCAGGTAATCATTAGAATTTTCAAGATTCTTTAAGAAGATTTTTTGATTCTTAAAATACCATGAAGAAGAGGAAAACCAATAACATCTGAAAATCTATAAAAATGTATTTTCCTTAATAAGAATCAGCCACAAAATTAGAGGAACATAAAATGAGAGAATTGAATGCAAATATTTATTTGTAATTCTGTTTGTAAAATCAGTGTGAATAGTTTATTTCCAGCATGATCATGGACAAATGATCAAAGAATCACGAAATCACAGAATGGCTTGGTTTGGAAGGGACCTTAAAGATCATCTAGTCCTAACCCCTCTGCCATGGTCAGGGACATCTTTCACTAAATCAAGTTGCTCAAAGACTCATCCAGCCTGATCTTGAATCTTTTCAGGGGTGGGGCATTCACACCTTCTCTGACTGAACTTTCCAGTGACTCCCCACCATTATAATAGATTCTTATGTCCAATATAAATCTCTTTTAATTTAAAACCATTGCCCCTTTTCTTGTCACTACAGGCCCAGGTAAAAAGTAAAACCAGAATTTTATATACAACTACCTTCTTTGCTCTGCATTTTTTTTTTGAGAGACCAACATGGTTGCAGTTTCAGTATGATAGAAAATATCTTTATTTACTCTCGTTGTGTTGAATTCCCTAAAGGAAAGAATAAGAAAGTCAGGTGGAACTCCCCTGGCTGCCCAGGGAAATTTCATGAACATGTATAGCTATTTTAGCATGCTTTGGGAAAAGATGTTTCCTGGGGCAGAAATGGTGAGAGTTTAGCATGAGTTTGCCCCTCATGCACAGACTAAGATGTTGGTTAGGAGGAAGATGGTTTCAAAGGAACCAAGTGGAATTGTGTAGAGTCAATTTTCATTGGCAGAACCATTGAGAGACTAACCTTAACCCTAAAGCTGGAAAGCTCGTTGTTTGCCTTTCCATAATATAATGAAATGAGAATGAATTTTAGACTTTCTGTTCTGGGTTCGTTTATTTCATTTATTTTTTTTTTTGGGGGGGGGGGGGAGGGGGGTTGTTTGATTTTTGTTCTGATTGTTTTTTGTTTGGGTTTATTTTTTTATTTTGTAGGGTTTTTCTTGGTTTTTGTTTGTAGGGTTTTGTGACTTTTTTTTTTTTTAGTTTTTTGGGGGTTATTTTTGGTTGGTTGGGTTGGGTTTTAGGCAGAGAGTAGGTTGGAGGGTTTTTAATTTTTATTTTGTTTTCTTGATTCTTTGGGATTTGTTCATTTTATTTTAAAGCCTTTCTAGTAATCTTGGTACTCTGATAATCTCTAAAAACCTATTCAGTTCTGTTTCAAATGTTCATGTAAATAAGGATCCCATTGAAATCACTCAAGACAGATCACTGAAGGCAATGCTTCTTTCCTGGAAGTTGTGAGTCTGGCCATCTGCAAAGGATCAGAAGGAAGATTAAAATTATGACCAGAAAAATCTCTGCTTATATGTAGTTTGGCCAATCATCTAAATGGAGTCTATCACGGATTTCAGACTTACACAGCACAAAAAAACTCCAACCTAAATTTCAGTTATCTGAGATTAATAGGCAAAAGAAGAGGTCACTCAGGATAAAAAGTAAAAATCTCTGACCTGCTTTAAGGTCAGATGAGATGACCAAATTCTGCTGGCAGTCAAAAGGTCTGGATAACCTTTCATAAATTTACAGTATATTTTGCTTGGAATAAAGATAAATGTTTCTTCAGAGCACTTCATGCATCATTTTACTGCAAAAGAAAAAAAGGCACCCAGAATAAAAGTTCATGAGGCAGTATTGTCAGACATAGTAGTAAAATCCTCTGCAGGAGTATTAATCCATCCCAGAAGTCATATGTTCTTGTCAAAGTACAATTATAATGTTTAATCCTTCTTTTGTCTCCTCAGCGAATGTCACTCCTGTGGAAATATATGTCCAACAATGTCAAAGTCATCACAGTAGTCTATGTAGGGAACATTTATCTTTTTGGATGTTCAGTGAACTGCAGCAGTGTTAAATCCACATTTATATGTAGGGCTATGCCCAGGATGATCAGGAACTCACGGGGACTGTATTCAATTTTTACTCCTTATTAAAGGAGAATGTGTTCCTCTACAGAGATAAAGGTTCTGAAGGACAAAGGTAATAAAATGTAAATTTAAGAAAATTTATGTGGCAGCAAATGAAGGCAGATGACAGAGCTGCAAGTAGTCCTTCGACTGAGGTGGCACTGGTTTCACTATTTTTTATTTTTAAAATATGATCTATTTGTGAGCTCTTCTCCTATGGAATTCCTTCTGAACACTTACTAGGAATAATATGTATAGAAGCGATACAAAAACTCACAAAATTAACAAAATCATAATTGAAGATTAAGTATTAATATTGAGAAGTATATTACTCTGGAAATTGACTTATTTCAATACAACTTTTGGAAGACTTGTACCTCAAGTGTAAGTACTACAATTTACTTTTCTCTGAATCACAGAGAATTATAGTATCCCTATCCAACATTAGGAAATTTTTCATTTTTTTTCGCGTGCTGTTCCTGAATTTGTTAATCTTCAGACGATGCATGATGTAGATAAAACCTCTTACCTCAGGATGTCATAGAAGAAAAAAATCAACAACCCTCCACTCCCCAAAATTATTAAAAATTTTATTTATTTTATTAATTAGGAGTTCAGAAACACTGAAACTTGACAACAGCTGTTGTCCAGTTAGTCAAGCTATTCTATTTTATGTGTATGTGAACCCAAAAGATTGAATGTGTGTCATTATGAAAATATGGCTAGGTATTAAATACCTGCTGAACAAGATACTATAGTTACATGATGTATTTGAGATAAAGAAATTCCAAGATAATTCAAATTAATATAGCATTGTAAATTTGTGGTCTTTTTCATAGTAGATGCTA
>VZTB01000328.1:492959-639831 GCA_013397245.1 Thryothorus ludovicianus | reverse complement strand
TGAATTTTTAACTTTGGGAGAATTTTTTTTTTTTTTTTTTGTCAAACAACTGAAGAAATCACTGGTTACTTGTTAAAAGTTAGAAAACATCTGTATGTGAGTAATGACTAATTTTCGTAATTTTTGTGAAGTTTCATTACTGTAAGAGAAAACGAGTTACTTTGTCAAATGCCTGCTAAGAGAATGAAGACACATTAACTCTGACTCTATAGCCTGATGACAATACTGCCTTCAGTTTGATTCCAGATTTCCCCTTCAGTTATCCACAGAGGAACTGTACCTTTGAAGGAATAAACAGTGATTTCTTCTAAATGGAAAAAAATCCCAAACTCATGGGGTCTATTAAAGCAAATACATGATTGCTCTGTAACAGGTTTTATACAAAATGAGCCAAACTGCAGTTTTCACAGCCAAAAGGGGTTTGCTTAGATGTAGGGATTTATTCTACTTTTAAATGTAGATTAATTAAATTTTTTATTTTTCTTTGCAAAATAATCTTACATTAATTGTAAAGGAGCTGGCCTGGAAGGATGCCATATGATTTTAAGGATCCAGTAGAGAGTGTTAGACAAAGAATGGGTGACCTTTTATTTTTTTTTTTTTAAATCTGCAGTTGCTGGTATCCTTCTGTGTCACAGCTTGCAAGCAGAACATGTAATATGTGACAAAGTGCTTATTGCCAAAACCATAATCTTTATGGGCATTAATTTTTATTTCTCTTCATTGCATTATTTTGAAAGACAAATGTACACCTGGTCAAAGTATCTGTTAGATTAATGCACAGGAGAGGTAGAAAACTGGAAACAAACATCTTAAAATCAACATCTAAAAAGTCTGGACTGTACTCCAGACTATTGCTGATTTCTGAGTATATTAAGAGGTTATGTGAAAAAAAATTAAGTGAAAGATGCATATACAGAAAAATTTGTAATGCTGTGTTGTAGCATGGCAGTCAATCTTTCCTTCCATTTATTCTGAATATCATACCACTTTTCAACTTTTCATGCAATAAAATGCTAATTAATTGGCACAAATTAAAAAACATTCAGTAACTAAGGTTTTTGTTCCCAAATGGATTAGCACTCTAAATTTCACTTCCAAAACAGAGACAGAAAATAGGAACCTAAGTCTCAACAAGAGAATAAGCAACATTATCTGATTTTGTACTTTATTTATTTCAAACTAGAAAATATGTAGAATCCAATATAAATTAATATTTTGATTTATCATTCTTCAGTTGAAAGACCAAAAAAAATTGCAAAGGTAGTTTTGGAACCTATTTTCATTTTCACTATACTGTTCCTTTATTCCTCCTGATTGCATGTGTTAGAAAACTTGTATATGAAAAAGAATTTGGTTTATGACCTATTGACTAGTTTAGTTTTTCAAATTGTAGACATCTATGTTCTCTAATAAGTCCTGAGAAAAAAAACAATTTTGTGAATCAAGAAAAACTAAGAGTATTTTATTGGCATAGATATATACATGTAGTGAAGATGTTTTAAGAAAACCATGACACAAACTGCCTCAAACCAGCTTCTAAAGAAACCTATTGCAAGAAAAACGTTGAGCTCTGACATTTTATGACTCCTCTCTTGCATATGGCCTCTAAAGCAGTATTTACACTGCTAATCGAATCACTGATTTTAGTACAATGCAATGGAAGTAATAATTTCAGTTAGATAACTCAGGTTTTAAAACTAGACTTTTGAAATAAAAAAAAAATGTTCATACAATATACTAAATGATATATCACAAATAATCATCTGTAAATTCATCACAGGGGAAAACGAACAGTACACATGCGTGTCTTAGGGAAAAAGTCTGCTTGAGGTACACAAAAGGAAGGTCAGAAGGTCTTTTCTTAAGCAGATCACCCATTCCAGATCTACTTGTAACCTTACCTGGTATCAGAAAACCACAAGGCCCTGGAATCTCTAGAAGCAGGGCATGGATGATAAAGAGGTAAAAGTAAAAGATTGAGAAGCTGTTAGAGGCCACATTAAAAAAAGACAGAAAAAAACCCACCCACAAATGTAGAAAAATAACTGGAAGAAGAAGATATTAATAGATGATTCCAGCAGTAAAAGAATTAATAAAATTAGAGTGAGGTAAAGTGATTTTGTTGAGCTTTACAACTGAGATGAGACTTTGTTGTAAAACGCCATTTCACTGGGGACTATTCATTATGAAAGTAAAAGTCAAGCACCCAATTCACTATCAGTTGAATCCATGGACAGTGATAAGAGGGAATTACACCTAATTCTTTTCCTGTAAATACATTTACAGCAGTGGATCATCAACAGACATTTTGGAAACAGCCTTTTTATTCAGAGGAAAAAAATTTGGTTCTAATAGGAACATAACATCTTCCTAACTTCTATTATTCAGCAGTTCACTTTTAAGCAAAAGATGAAATTATTATCTTTGAGCAACTGACTCAAAATGTCTTAAACGACCATCATGTCATTGAAAAGCTGCTGATTTGCAATCTGTAATTATGAGCATCTTCATCATAGGATGGTGCCAGGAAAGTTATTTTCTTTCAAAGGTATCCCTAGTACCAGATCTCCACTCTTGGAAGTGAAACAGATACACAGTTCTTACCCTGCATAATAATATAAAGGATCTTTTCTGATGGGCAATAGGGAGTAAGATATAATTTCTGGATTGTCTGACAGGAACATAACAATGATTGCAGACAGGAGTGATAAAGTTTGTAAAACTGACAAAGCTGGAAAATAACTGAATAGGTTCCTTGTGTCCATCTAAATATTCTGTCACTTGTATCCCTACGACAGTGTGCAATAAAAGCATATCTGCAATACAGTTCAGTGGATACTGGTAAAGAAAATTATCAGATCAGCCAGCAAGTGTCCTATCTAAAATGAGGCTAAGAGACTTTGAAACAGATGAGTGTCATATGCAATGAACACTGGCATGACCTCAGAGATGTACTGCTGAAATACTTCCAGAAGGATTCAGATGGAAAGAAAATTCACTGGCATCACAAGTAACAAGACAGCTTCTAAGTGGTATTTATATGCAGAAAAGAGGTTTTGGACAGAAAGTCTGAAGAGAAAAGAATGAATAGATTAAGAACAACTTTGGATAAGACAAACTCTGACAAAGTCCCACTGCTTTGCTTTTTAAGAACAAAATGACAAAGGGATAAAGCTCACCTTTGAAGATATATTAAAAGATCAATAAGTCAAATCAGATACATTAAAAGATGAATAAGCCAAAATCAAGTGAAGATTACCTAGCCACTGTGAATAAGACTTCTACAAGACTAAAGTCCATATTCATCTATTGCCTCAGAAATCACAATGAGCTTAGTAATTGCTTACAAATATTTTGTAATACATCATTTTTTGTTTTTCTAATTGGAGTTTCAATGTTTTTCAATCAGGACCAGGAAAAATGAAGCCACAGTAGAATCTTTCTGTGTTTTCAAAATATTTGAAAAGGGATAAATTTGTGGAATATGGAAAGATTAAACAGTAAACAAACCAAGTTCTTGCTTGATGGAAGTAAAAGGGTACTTTTCTAAAAAGTAATAGTACAGTTCAGAAAAAGAACCTAGGAATTAATAGACAATAATATAAGTTGTGAAATGCTAGTGACAACATGGAGTTAAAGATCATGAGACATTTGCCCATTTAACAGCATTTTAGATGGAGACCTCTGTAGTGATTATCACATTCTTTAATCTACCTTTTTCTTGGTTTATTTTTGGTTTGGTTTGTGCTTCTGAAATATCAGAGACATATACATTTAATTGCAGACTGAAAGGATCATCATATTTACAGTTATTATGGTGATGAAGGAAAAATGCTGAAGGATGTGTAGATACTTAAACTCTTTTCATGACAGAGACAGTACAAATTACCTGTGTACATCCTGTACTTTGATGTACTATGTACATCATGAGCAATACTGTACTGCAAGTAAGAAGACTTTTTTCTCTATTTATTTTAAAAGATATAGGAATTTAAATCTTTAAGTAAATATATTTCTGGAATGGAACCAATGGCTATATTCTTAAACATAAGTAATAATGACAAGGCTGAGTTAAGATGCTATAATAAACATATTTTGATTACAAAAGACTCTTAATTCACAGCTCAACTATTTGTAAAAATTAAACATTGACATTTTGAAGAGAAAAAAATACAACAACAGTACCTTGGCAAGTAAATTTCTTAGAAGGAGTTGTGAGAAGAAGTTTATCTGCCATTTCTCCAGGACCAGCACAACGTGCAATACCAGGTTCTTTGTATTCAGATTTTACCCAGTCAGATAGCCACTGCATATTACAATCACAATAAAGAGGATTTGCTCCAATAGCCCTGTGGAAAAAAAGACAAATAAAAAGGAGAAGAAAGTTTTAAATGGCTATGTTTTAAAAAAGAACCCAGAAAAATGAGTTGGTAAAAACCATTCAAAATACAAACCTGCTCTCCCATCACCAAAATACCTGTTACAGCATTAAGTGTCTGGATTTGGATTCTAGATCAAAAAGTGATAGTTTTAGTGGGAACATAGTTCAGAAATCTAGATTTTCTTAACAGCACTATGTGTGAACTTTGGTGAGCTAATAACAACTAGCTGTTTCAGTGTTGGTTTGTAAAGGGGAAGATGGGCTGCGTCAGCAGAGTGAAACTGATACTGGGCAATTCAGAAAGATAACAAGAATAGAGTATTTCTCCTGAAGCACTCAAGACAATTCCACAGAGTTCTGCCCGGATATTTCCCCTTCTCAGTTTATGGCTCCCAGACTGGTACAAACCATCTGTTTCTATGTTTCCAAATTGGATTTAATTATTTCCTCTTTGGAGCTGTCTCACTGAGCTCACAACTATGTGCAGAATTCTGTAAGAGTTCTCTGCTTCGTAAGTAGATAAAACTACATTATCCTAGCTTTGCTGTAGTTACATGAGAATTGCTCAATTGTGAAAGCAAATCCATTTCTTTAAATGATGATCCTTGTGATTTTTTTAATTAAAAAATAATTTGGCTAGAGATGTTCAGAATTAATTTCTGTAACAGCTTTTTAAGTGTTTATTTTCTCTGCTAGAAACTATAAATACTCTAAAAATTCTGTAAACAATAAGACTTTGTGTAGTTAATTCAGAGGATTGAAGCCTTGTGCTATTCTGTAAAGATGCACTCAATATTCTTTTTAAGAAATACAGTAATCATGGAAGTTTTAACAGGTAATCCCAACATGAGCAAACACTATCAAATAGTGTTCTAGCTGTATTAGAATCCTTCTCCAGATATTTCAATACTTTGCACAGCTTTGAATCAGTGGATCTTCTAGAGATACAAGAAAGTCTTTGACAAGCAAAGGCTGTAGGAACTACCAGAACTGAAACACTCTTTCTTTGCCCCACTGAGCAGAAAGCCCATTCATACTAACTTTTTAATACGTTCAAGCTGTACTCAAGAAAATATACATATTTGTTCAGTCAGTCTTAAGTCAGAGTAGTAAAAAAGGAGATTTAGTGACAAGGGAACTTCCCATGCAGGAGAAACACCTAGAACTTGTCCATTCTGTATTTGCAAAAGTGAATATCAGCCTGAACTAACATAATTGTTTTCCTAAAATCAGAATATTAACTAAGATAACTGGAAAAAAGTACCAGCAACAATCAAATCTCTCCTAGTTGTAATGATATTTCATGCAGATAATTTAGTTTAATTGTAGCATTTGAATGAATTATCAATGACTGAAAGTTTAATCAGTATGAAATTTCTAAGAGCTAAATGTAAATATCCAATACTGAATGAGAAATAGGTAATTAAGTTTTTAACAATTGCTACTGTTCAGAAACTTAAACCTCCAGGTATATCTAAAGACACCAGTCAATATACTCTTCAAAGCCTTAACTATCCATAAACACCACGGGGTTTGCAGAAGGTAGCTTGTTTTAATTTAGGTTCCAAATGAAAAACTAAAAACCAGAAAACTATTGCCTCAAATTATGTTCTTAAATCAGATGTGGTATGTTTAGTGTCAATTTAACAAGACACAGGCACAGAATCATAGAATAGTTTTCATCTATTCTTGCCTCCTGCACAAAGCAGAGTTACCTTGGCAGTCAGGGCTGCTCAAGGCTGTTTCCAACTGAGCTCTGAAAATCTCCAGAGATGGAGATTCTCCTACTTCTTTGGGCAACCTGGCTGAATCATCCTCACAGTGAAGATTTTTTCTTTATATTCAATCAAATTTCCCTTGTTGCAGGTTTTGATGTTTTACTCTGATTCTTCGCTGTGCACCTCTGACTGTCCATCATTGCTGTAATCGTCAGAGGCTTGAAGAATTTTAGGTCTCTCCTTGGCATCCCTTTTTTTGGGCTGGAAAAGCCCAGTTCCTGTACCTTCTCCTTAGAGCTCACACAATTTGGCCATCTCCCAACCCTGCTTGCTCCTATGCTGCATTTGCTGCAGTTCATAAACCTCTGCTTTGTACTGGAGGAACTGCACGCATATTCCAGATGTGGCCCTAGGAGGGCCAAGCAGAAAGGAGGGATCAGTATCCTCAGTCCCCTGGCTGCTCACTTTCAGGTTTAGCCCAGAGTGTCTTTAGCCTTCATTGACATAAGGACACAGGGCAGACAAGTTCAACTTGCAGCCCAAGCAGCAGGCTCAGATTTTTCTGCTGAGCTGCTGCCAGCTCTCTGGCCAGGGCCCAGCCGCTACACAAGCACGAGCTTCTTCCAGAGAACTTCTTTGCATTATGTCTTTGTTTGGTTATATGAAATTGGCTAAGCATTACAAAAACGAAATAGTGCACAGCTGAATACTCACAGGTGTGATAACGCTGAAAGATCATTAAAGGCTCCTTCAGGAACCACAGAAATATCATTGCCATGTAAAGACCTTAAAGAGAAAAGAAACACAATAATATCAATTAATAAAAAAATCATCAGGTTAAGTTGGCCAATTTCATCTTCTTTCAACAGTTTTCAGCTTTTCTTATTTTTTTTCTTCCAGCTCCTTAGTGTTTCCAATTGTTTGTGGTTTCATTTTTCTGGGTAATCTCTAACTGGCAGCCTAGTTGTCATTCAATATTTTGCATCCAAGGTTTTCATAAGAAATATAAATACCGTGATTATTTTAAAATTTAAAAATAAAAGTTGATAAAAGTTACACAGTTATGCAAACTGGATTTAGAGATAGAAGATAGCAGAAGAGTTTCTGAATTTTTCAGCAGCTCCCTGAAATTTGAATTGTGTTCATATGTTCTTTTTAATTTTTCATGGATTCACAGAACATTTAGACATTGTCTGTTAATATAAGTATTAACATTTTTCTCCAAATCTGACAGTGAAGGTGAAGGTAGAAAATGAAAGACTTAATTAAGCATCACTAGTGGGAATAGTGATATTTCTTTTGTAGAAAACCTGCTGGTTTCACCAACCATATGAAGTTGGGGCAGGTGCTGGATTCTTCATCTGAGATGGGGCAATCCTGGATGTATGGACAGAATGGGGAATGAGATGCTGGAAAGCAGTGCCAGGAAAGGCACCTGGGGGTCCTGGTCTATGCCANAGGAGGGGCTGAGGTGACTTGGTCTGCTCTGCCTGGAGAGGAGGAGACTGAGGAGAGACCTCACTGCAGTCACAGCTTCCTCATGAGGGGAACAGGAGGGGCAGACACTGATCTCTTCTCTCTGGTGACCAGTGACTGGACCTGAGGGAATGGTCTGAAACTGAGTTAGGGGAGGTTTATGTTGGTTATTAGGAAAAGATCCTTCACTCAGAAGGTGGTTGGACACTGGAATAGGCTGCCCAGGGGTCACAGCACCAGCCTGATGGAGCTCAAGAGGCACCTGGGCAATGCTCTCAGGCACACGTGGGACTCTTTGGGATGATGCTGTGCAGGGCCAGAAGTTGGACTCAGTGATCCTAATGGGTCCCCTTCAACTCAGCTCATTCTGTGATTCTGTGAAAAGTATCTCTCCTTTTCTATAAATTCATTCAGTTACATGCATATCTAACACATATAGAATTATGGTTCTTGAAAGTATCCATTTTTACACTGAATAACTGAAGTTATGAAAGTACACTTAAATAATGCCATGCTTTAAGTATTTAACCCAACCAAGTATTTAAATGGTTATAAATGACCCACACAGAGGCAAAAATACAGGTTATGCTGTGGACTTTTGAAGAGGAATTTTTGCAGGCTTTTTTCCTAATGACAAACTGAAAATGCAAATGAGACTGACTGTTCTCTATTTTCCTTTGTCCATTTTTGTACCCTGTCAAACATGTTTTTCCTAGTGGTAAAATGGAAGGTTTTCTTGCAACTGAAAAGTAAAGTTATTGATTTTCAATACTTAATCATGATGTCATGACTTTGGAAATACTCCCACATTAAATGAAACAGGACAAAGAAATTTACTGATGGAATAAAAATATTCAAAATTCAACTGCAACCTCCCCTGATATATAGTGAAGCAATTCATGCATATGGCATTTTTTCTAGACTTTAATGCTTATAACAAGGAAGAATCTAACATAAAGATATACAGCTGACATTAAAAATCAGAAAAGTAAAAAGTGCATGTCTTAGATTTTTAAGGCTACATAATTATCACTTCTGAAATACTTGATAATCTGCTAGCTTCCTATGGTTCTGCTATATTCTGTACACAAATAAAAATTATGTAAAATAGTAATGATTAAAAAATAATACTTACAACAACCTAAGTGATTTCAACCCATCAAAAGTCCGTGCAGGAATACATCTCAGGCGGTTGTAACTAAGAATTCTGAAAATATATAAAATGCTGTCAGCAAGGGTATCAGTTATTCAGTAAACTATGCAGAGCATGAAGAAAATCAGCTTTTACACACATAGCTAGTTAGGAAAAAAGTTATTTTACAGCCTCCAAACCAAGCAAGTTTTAATATCAACTAAATGCCCTTTTTTTCCAAGACAAAAACCCCACTGTAATGCTTCCAAAGAGTCATTGTTACATGTTTAAACTTACAAGGTGAGCAGCTGAGTCATGTTGCTGAAGCTCTGATTAGAAAGAGTGCTGATTCTGTTGTTACTTAAATCTCTAAAAAAATAAATTCAGAAATTCAGACTTTAAAATGACTGCCTCAGTCCCAAAACACTGTAAGTTAAACTGACAGACACATTTTCATTAGTAGAAGTAGTATTATCATTGATATAACTATTTAAAGCAGCACCTGCTTTTATTTCACATGCCACATACAAGCCCAGCGTTTAGCTTGATCAATAAAAAGCATTCTCATTTCAACACAGATGAAAAAGCAGCCCAATGCATTCTAACACAATAGCAATGTTCATCATGCTACCAAGTTAATAATGCAATCCTTCATGAAGTCAAGCACAAAAATGAAAGTAATTTTTTGAAGTGGAAGTCATTCTAGTCATGTCCCTAATGACACCTAAGTAAATATCATTTAATACTCTACTTAACACTTACACGATGAAGACATCAAAGCCCAGAGCTATTATTATAAAGAACTTAGATCTACAGAAAAAGCCTTAATGTCTTCTTTGTTCAAAATTCTAATGAATAAAATCTTAAACATAATTATGATGGAAGCTGTAATGGTATGCTGGTAGCTTCAAAGACATTGCATTAAATGTGAATGCTGTCTGTTCTTTATTCTCATATTGCGCTTTATTTTTCATTTTATGTTGACTGTTTCAGCATTGTTTCATGTATTTTGTGGTGAAATACTGACTTTGTTTCTGAGGGAACCTTGATATTTTAACTTAATAGCACTGTTGAATAGCTATGCAATATACATATTTCTCCACTTGAAATTTTCATGAAAGCATGTAAGATGACTGACTCATAATAAATATATTAGGCAAATAGAGAGACAAATTCAAAAGAGAAAGAAAAAGAAAAAAATAATCTACTTTCTTTGCAAATCTGGAACTCAGGAGACTTTGTTTGACCATAGGACTATGCACAGTGGTTTCTTTTTCCAAACACAGTTGAGGAACATTCTCGGCTACATAAGAGCAGTATGAGTACAGAAGAGTTTAAAATAATATGTCCTGCAGATCTCATAAATGGAGACTGTTAATACTCATTTGCATTCTATTTACCATTCATCTATTCATAACTTCCCTAAACTATTCACAAAGATTTCCTAGCAGTTCTACATAGGATAGACTTGAAAATATTGCAAGTTTTTTTTTTCCTGATATTATTTGAAAAATATAGAAAGTTTTGAAAGTATGTGTTTTAAAAAAATTGTGACTATGACATCTTTTGTCTAACATGAGGTAAATAGAGGAAATCAAGTTTTTGTTTTAGAGTTGCTCTAAACCTAGTGAAAAATGAAATATAAGGGATTCTCTTACTCTCTTCCACTTTTCATTTTGATTATAATGAAACCACAAACTGCTTTCAGAATGTAACACAGTTCAATCTCAGCTGGTATAAATTTTTATAGTCCTAACAAATACTATGGAATTACAGCTGGAATTACAGGAATTTACATCCACCAACTTCCTGTTTTTCTCACTGTACACTTAAAAGGGACAGAAATCATATTCAAACCATCCATGAGGTAGAGGTAATAAATTTTAAAGCAACTAGTGTTTTGCCTGAAATCACATAATGAGTCAGCAATAGAGTTGGCAGCAAGGCATTTTACACAATCTCTCTCCTTGGGTCATGAAAACCATATACTGTGGGAGAAACAATTACCCTGACATAAGATTTTAAGTCTCTTTTGAGGTCAACTATGATTTTTCCTTTGTTATTTTGTGATGTAATCACAAAAATAATAAAATTCCAATGCTCACAAAATGTGACTGAGTATATTATATGTAGGACGTGATAAGTAGAATAAAATATCCTCTGTTATAAAATATGGCTGGGTATTTGCTGAAAGATATGATATATTTTACAGGCTTTTTCTTATAAATAAATTCTAGTATAATTGAGTAAGGTATTTTGTTTTGCTTTTAATTCCAGTAGAGAATGTTGCTTTAAAACTACTTACATGAGTGTCAAATGCTTGTAGTTGGAAAGCTCTTTCGGAACAAGGGTAAATTGATTTCCATCCAAATAACTAAACCAGAAAAATAAAACAAAGAGCATTATGGATCTCATTAAAATAGGAGCATCTTCATCCACTAATCTCAGAATTTGACAGTAAAGTTAATAGCAAATGAATGCATACTATTCTATTTTATAAGAAAGCTTGCTTACAAATTTTGGTTTTCAGAGCTACAACTGAGGATTTTTAGACTAAGATTCAAATGCTACTGTATCATATATAATACATATTATAAAGTAATATAATAAAAAACATCTGTTGCATTATTCTGTTATTTCATAATGACTCTGGAAAATGAGGTCTTTATCATCTCCATTTCCCACACACCTACAAAGGAAAGGTAAATCTGAACTTTCACAAATTACAAGTGAATCCACACAATCAAGTGTGAATTTTTAGCTATCATAAAAAGAAACAGACTCTGGCATTGCAGAGTCCTTTATACTACAAACAAACAGCAAGGTCTGGTTTTAGCTGTTACAGCAAATTCATTTGTCATGCCTGTGGTTTAGGTCACTTTCTTTAATTTATCCCTGTAAATTTCATGATACATCAGCACACAATGCTACAGTCCTATTCCTGTCAAGTATGTTAGTGACTGAGGACAGTAATCAATTACTCTTCACTAGAAAAGTTAGATTTTTTTCCCCCTCTCAGTAGGTTCACAGCTCCTGTATTATATTGCTCACTCTTCTTCCATGCTCATAATTCTCCATAAGAGACCCTCTCATCCTTAGAGCTATCAAACTGGTCTGGCACTGGCATTGCAGGCACAGGAAGGTAACAAGCCTTGCCTAAAAACTTCCATTGTGCAGCCAGACATAACAAAGTACAAGTAAAGGAGTTCTTCAGAGCAAGTAGTTTAGCAATTATAAGAAGTGCTGAATTTACCTGCTGGTTGGAAATGAAGCAGAAAGTGGAAAGAAGAATAAAGGCCTTTAGTTTCTCAGCTGGGGAAAATGATTTTGCTGATGGTGGGATTACTTATGTTTCCTGAAATTCAAGTGGAAACTACACCCTCATTATCCCAATATAAAGAAGATATTTTTGCCATCCAAATACTTTCAACATGCTTCATCTAAGAGCAGTCTTTGATAGAGAAATTTCTAGTTTTATTTTGAGCTTATTGTCTTTATGTATGCTGTATCTTTGGAAACTTTAGTCTTGACTAAATGGATGAGCTGAAACACAGTTAAACTTTACAAAAAGTCTACATCTGACCAAAAGGCTATCTTTCTTTCTTCCTTTTTTCTTTTCTTTGGACTATGACTTTCTAGAGCTGCTTGCCAAATCCAAACTGTGTCTCAACAAACTTTACACTTACACTATGTTAATGGTGGTGAATAGAGCACAGCCTCATGTAGTTAATTATTAAAAAAAACCCAAACAAACAACTTCCAAATTTTTGAATATGCAAGCATTCTGAGGAAATTCCTTTATCAGCAGATACATTAGGTTATATTATTAAGCTTCATTAGAACTGAAGTACTACAAGTATCCACTCACCTGATAAAAATTTCTCCTTGTAAAATATTAAGGTATTTTATAAAACACATGAAGAGTACATCTTAGAAGAAACATGCACGCTAATAAGCAAAAAGAATCAATCAGTATGCAACTGTTAATAGGAACTTCCTCCATTGTTCTTTTGAAAAATATGCTAAATTGCATGCTTAGACACAAAAGCATACAAAATTGTACATATATGAATTTTCAGTCACAGGGCTCCATTTGCAGTTCCAAATGTATCTCTCTTTAGCTGCTTTGTTTTACATTGCATTGATGACTTATATTGCTAAGTTGTATTTATACCAATCAGTATTCAAGAAAGTCATCTTCTCTTTGAGGAAAAAAAAAAGTGACCCACCAAACTCAAAACCTTATGAAGTAATATGTTTATATACCTGTGTGCTAATTTGAAGTCTTAATAATTTCAATTTATAAAAGACTAAAGACTTTCAGATGTTATTAAGCACCAGACTAACAGTGGACATCTCAGAATCTTCTATAAAATATCAAATTGTAAAATAGTAGAAGTTTTTAGTTACTTATGAAATGTAGTAATGTTGTTTTTTGGAAAAGCACTACTTTAACCAGCCATTATGAAACATTATTAAATACTTGCCATATGTTACACAAACCAATATTTTTTTTCCTGTAAATTTCTATTTCTTTCAATATTCTGACCTATCCAATCAAGAATCAAAACGAATATTTTAATTTTTAAGTTCATATTTTCCCTTTTATAATGCATAAAAATTTGTTCCTATAGTGTTATGAGTAGCTTATTCAGGTCCTATCTTTAAATCAATATCATGATTTAGCAAGATCTTTTTTTATATCTACGATCTATGTTACTGTCCACTTGTATATTCAAATAATATCTTTCATAAAATGCAATCTTAACAATTTTTCTCATAGAAAAAATGTTTCATGGATTTATAAGATTGCACAGATTTTAGAAAACTGCTTATATGAAAAAGAAGACATTTTATTAAAATCAGTATTTTTACAATATCACTAAACTATTATAATGTCTGCATCACAGAATATCCTGAGTTGGAAGGATCACAGAATCATTAGGATTGCAAGGGCCCTCTGGAGATCATGTAGTCCAACTCCCCCGCCAAGGCAGGGTCACCTAGAGCAGGTCACACAGGAACACATCCAGGAGGGTTTTGAATGTCTCCAAAGAGGGAGACCCCACAACCTCCCTGGGCAACCTTTTCCAGTGCTCTGACATCCTCATATAATCTTCCTCAAGCTGAGGTGCAGCTTCTTATGGCTTAGTTTATGGCCACTAGTCCTTCTCCTGTTGCTGGGCACCACAGGAAAGAGTCCAGCACTANCTCAAGCTGAGGTGCAGCTTCTTATGGCTTAGTTTATGGCCATTAGTCCTTCTCCTGTTGCTGGATCCTATGAGAATCCTCATAGGATTCTCAGCCCCTAATCACCTTTTTTTTGCCTCCACTGGACCCTCTCCAGTAACTCCTCTTTTTGAACTGTGGAGGCCAGAATTGAACACTCTTGAAGCAGCCTCATGAGGATTGAAGAGTGAAGGAGGATCACTTCCTCTTTACACCTTTCCCAATGCACTGCAGGACAGAGTCCAACTCCTGGCCCTGATCAGGACAGCCTCTGGAGTAACCATGTGCCTGAGAGCATTATCCAAACACTTCTTGGACTCTGGTAGGCTTGGTGCTGTGACCCTGGGGAGCCTGCACCAGAGTCCAAACACCCTCTGAAAAAGAACCTTTCTTTACCATAATTTTACTTCACACTGAAGTGAAAGTGACTCATTTGTAGTTACCACGGTCAACCCTCTTGCCCTTCTGAAAACTTGGGACATTTGCCAGCTTCCAGCTAACTGGAACCTCTCCAGATTACCAAGAAGAGATAGAAATCATTGAGAGAGGCCTTGGAATGGCATCAGAGATCTCTTTGAGTATTTTTGGATGAATTTCATCAGGCCCTAGAGACTTAGAGAAAGCCAGCAGGAGCAGCAAATCCTGTGCAAGTTTGGGAGTGTCTGGGAGTTAATCATTCTCGCAGTCATGGACCTCCAGTTCAGGGCATAGGGACCCTCAGAGCTGATCACTGGTATTGAAGACCAAAGTGAAGAAAGCATTAAACATCTCTGCTTTGTCTATGTCTCTGTTTGTGAGGTGACCATAATCATTGAAAAATGGACCGGTGTTATTTCTGGGGTGCCTTTTGCTATTAAGAGATTTTAAAAAGCTCATTCTATTCTCCTCAGCAGTACTGGCCAGCTTTACCTCTAATTGGGCAACTTTCTTCCTACAGTGATGAGCAGCATCTTTATATTCCTTCCATGTCACTCAACCTTGTTTCCCCTGGATGTACACTTTTCATTTTTGCCTTAGCTCCAGAAGCCTCCTAACTTAGCCAAGCTGGCCTTCTGCCTCAACTGCTTGGCTTCTGACATTTTTGAATTGCTGGCGCTTTAGCTCTTAACAGGTGGTGCTTAAAAAGTGACCAGCACTGATGCACCTTCCAANAAAGTGACCAGCACTGATGCATCTTCCAGAGCATTCCCCATGGAGATCTTACTAGTTCCCTGAGTAGCCTGAAGTCTGCTCTCCTCATATCTAGAGTTGAAGATTTGCTGGCACTTTTTCTCAGGTCAACAGAGATTTTAAACTCGACTACTTTTTTGACCAATGTGGTAAAGTGGTCAGATGCCATTTTACTCACAGGACTTTCTTACTAACATGCAACAAATCCAGGAGTGCAGCTTTCCTAGTTCACTCCCTTAGTACCATAAAGCCATTGTCCAGGTTTTTTTTAACTCCTTGACACAGATGAAGGCCATTGGTTTANTTTCTCATGTCAACAGAGATTTTAAACTCGACTACTTTTTTGACCAATGTGGTAAAGTGGTCAGAGGCCATTTTACTCACAAGACTTTCTTACTAACATGCAACAAATCCAGGAGTGCAGCTTTCCTAGTTCACTCCCTTAGTACCATAAAGCCATTGTCCAGGTTTAACTCCTCGACACAGATGAAGGCCATTGGTTTAGAGGATTAAAGTGCTTGATTTAGAGGTAAAAAGTATTGATTTAGAGGTATAAAACATCATGTTCATTGTGAAAGCACATTCATATTGTTTTCTTTTTTCTTTTTTTTTTGTGCAATAGAACTTTATTCCTTTCTAAACAGTGGCCAGAGATTAATCAGATTCACTGTTACTCTAAATTTATCTCATTATAACATGATATCCACGGTTATAAAATGGTTAACTGGGAATATAAAATCTGAGAGTGATTACAATTTTATATACATATATTTTTAAAGCTTTTCAGAAACAGATAGTTCTTAAGAGTGGTTTGGGACTTAACAAAGCATTGCTAATTCAAACTTAACCTCCAGTTTCTCAAGATAATGTGGAAGTCTTTATAAAGAACTGGATTAACAAATTTTAACTCTTTTACTAAATTCAATTCTTCCTTTTCTTTTCCCCTCATTCTTGACCCTGGCAATAAAAATCTGACATTAATTTCATAAAATGAGAAAGAAGCATGCTCCTTACAGTTCAGTCACATCTTTTGGGATGCCTTTAGGCAAAGCTTTTAGACCTTTGTTGCTGCAGCGAACCACGGTGTCCAGACAAGTGCATTCTGCAGGGCAGCGGGCCAGGGGAGAGCAGCTATTGTCATCATTTCCTGGTTAATACAAACAAACAGATGCTAAGATTGCTAATAAATGTCTCTTCAGTATTAGCAACAGTAGCCCACCTGGATTTTCTTCAAGCCAATGTGATATTTCTGTATTAAAATATCTCAAGGTAGGGAAAAAATTACATCACTTCAAGAATCTACATTTCAAGTGATTCTTTATGTAGTACAATGCTGTTTTGCTAGGTAAGAATGGTATTATANGTCATCATTTCCTGGTTAATACAAACAAACAGATGCTAAGATTGCTAATAAATGTCTCTTCAGTATTAGCAACAGTAGCCCACCTGGATTTTCTTCAAGCCAATGTGATATTTCTGTATTAAAATATCTCAAGGTAGGGAAAAAATTACATCACTTCAAGAATCTACATTTCAAGTGATGCTTTACTTAGTACAACGCTGTTTTGCTAGGTAAGAATGCTATTATATAGAAAAAAAAATAATTAAAGAAAGAATAAATCCTGAAATGAAAAACAATAAACTTAAAAAAAAAATTAAAAAAATTAAAACTTAAAGTAAGGTTAAAAAAAGTTAAAACCAGTCTCTTTTAAAAAAAGATATAGCCTTGAAAATTGACAGACCAATAATGCAGTAAATGGAAGTATGTGTGAGAGATGCAAGATAGCAACATTTCTTTTAATTAAGAGTTAATGAAGCCACAAGCTACAACATGTCACATTATTTGATAAAATAACCTGCAAGTGTGCTTGATTCAAGTATTGGTGTTTGAAAATATTCTCATCTGTGCTATAACATTTGACCAAATTTTTTATGCTATTTCTAAGTTATTAATTACACTACTGAAGATAGGCAAGAAAAAAGTTTTGAAGGCGTATAGACAAGAGCCTGTGCTGGCTGACTATCCAAAAATGGCTGGAAAATTTCTAAACTGACATAGAAACTGAGCATGAAGGCCTTTAAAGTACAATACTGAGGGATCTATGGGAGTCATGCAGCTATCTATATAAAAGCTGAAATTATAAAAGGTTCAAATATTAACTTCCTTACCATCATCACATGTGAAATCCTGAATTGCCACGTCCTGGATAGGAATCTCTTTGAGGAAGTAGGGTTTTTGGCAGCGAGGGTTGCCCGTCACAATGCGTTTCTTCCTCAGCCAGTCTCCAAGCCAAGCGAGATGGCAGTTGCAGTTGAAGGGATTGGCCAAGAGGTTTCTGAGAACCACAGCAAAGTTTATCTCAGATGACACCATCCTTTCATCCTAAGGATCCTATTTCTATGTTCGAAAGCATACCTTAAACACTGTTCTTCAGACTATACTGTGTATAAATCATAGGTGGAAGGTGTAATTTAGGCTCTGTGTGGTGAATCTTGATACAACTTGTTTAGAAATAATTTTAAACTGTCAAAGACCTGACTTCACGTCAAGCCACTCTGGACCAATAACACAATAATTTCATGTAGAGATGGGGGCTGATTACTTCACATTATTAGCTTTAACCTGACAACAGGTATTCCATTAATTTATCATCTCAAGATTTCCATCTTTTATTTGCTCCAGAGGATAAGTTTCCTATCTGAAGTGACAGCTAAGCTGATTAGATGCCAGTTACAAAAATTAATTTACTTCTAAAAGCNGATTACAATTTTATATACATATATTTTTAAAGCTTTTCAGTAACAGATAGTTCTTAAGAGTGGTTTGGGACTTACAAAGCATTGCTAATTCAAACTTAACCTCCAGTTTCTCAAGATAATGTGGAAGTCTTTATAAAGAACTGGATTAACAAATTTTAACTCATTTACTAAATTCAATTCTTCCTTTTCTTTTCCCCTCATTCTTGACCCTGGCAATAAAAATCTGACATTAATTTCATAAAAGGAAAAAGAAGCATGCTCCTTACAGTTCAGTCACATCTTTTGGGATGCCTTTAGGCAAAGCTTTTAGACCTTTGTTGCTGCAGCGAACCACGGTGTCCAGACAAGTACACTCTGCAGGGCAGCGGGCCAGGGGAGAGCAGCTATTGTCATCATTTCCTGGTTAATACAAACAAACAGATGCTAAGATTGCTAATAAATGTCTCTTCAGTATTAGCAACAGTAGCCCACCTGGATTTTCTTCAAGCCAATGTGATACTTCTGTATCAAAATATCTCGAGGTAGGGAAAAAATTACATCACCTATGTAAACCATTACTTCAAGAATCTACATTTCAAGTGATTCTTTATGTAGTACAATGCTGTTTTGCTAGGTAAGAATGGTATTATATGGAAAAAAAATAATTAAAGAAAGAATAAATCCTGAAATGAAAGACAATAAACTTAAAAAAAAAATTAAAAAAATGAAAACTTAAAGTAAGCTTAAAAAAAATTAAAACCAGTCTCTTTTAAAAAAAGATATAGCCTTGAAAATTGACAGACCAATAATGCAGTAAATGGAAGTATGTGTGAGAGATGCAAGATAGCAACATTTCTTTTAATTAAGAGTTAATGAAGCCACAAGCTACAACATGTCACATTATTTGATAAAATAACCTGCAAGTGTGCTTGATTCAAGTATTGGTGTTTGAAAATATTCTCATCTGTGCTATAACATTTGACCAAATTTTTTATGCTATTTCTAAGTTATTAATTACACTACTGAAGATAGGCAAGAAAAAAGTTTTGAAGGCGTATAGACAAGAGCCTGTGCTGGCTGACTATCCAAAAATGGCTGGAAAATTTCTAAACTGACATAGAAACTGAACATGAAGGCCTTTAAAGTACAATACTGCGGGATCTATGGGAGTCATGCAGCTATCTATATAAAAGCTGAAATTATAAAAGGTTCAAATGTTAACTTCCTTACCATCATCACATGTGAAATCCTGAATTGCCACGTCCTGGATAGGAATCTCTTTGAGGAAGTAGGGTTTTTGGCAGCGAGGGTTGCCCGTCACAATGCGTTTCTTCCTCAGCCAGTCTCCAAGCCAAGCGAGATGGCAGTTGCAGTTGAAGGGATTGGCCAAGAGGTTTCTGAGAACCACAGCAAAGTTTATCTCAGATGACACCATCCTTTCATCCTAAGGATCCTATTTCTATGTTCGAAAGCATACCTTAAACACTGTTCTTCAGACTATACTGTGTATAAATCATAGGTGGAAGGTGTAATTTAGGCTCTGTGTGGTGAATCTTGATACAACTTGTTTAGAAATAATTTTAAACTGTCAAAGACCTGACTTCACGTCAAGCCACTCTGGACCAATAACACAATAATTTCATGTAGAGATGGGGGCTGATTACTTCACATTATTAGCTTTAACCTGACAACAGGTATTCCATTAATTTATCATCTCAAGATTTCCATCTTTTATTTGCTCCAGAGGATAAGTTTCCTATCTGAAGTGACAGCTAAGCTGATTAGATGCCAGTTACAAAAATTAATTTACTTCTAAAAGCCTCAGTACTTTTGGCGTCTCCTTATTTCAGCACAAACATATCAACAATTCCATTCTTTATAAATATGTCATACTTAATATTCAATATTAGTAACTGGGTGCAAAGTGTCACTTTCATGTAAAAGGAGGATTAAGTATTTTCCTGAATGATATCTACAACCAGCACTCCATGAAACTGAGTTGCAGCTTTGCTTACTTTTTTCATTTGTCTTAAATTATATCACATTTAAATTAAAAAAAGGATGTTTCTTTTTATAGAAAATGAGACTGAAGTTTCCTTATAAAATACACCTGAATTAAGATTCTCAGCAGGCCAAGGAAATTTAAGCTAGTAATTGGATGGCACAGGTCAGAAGGACAGACAGCAGGGTACTCTAATCAGCTGCGATTGTGTGCTGCCTACCCAAACTGTGGCTTTCTACCCTGGTTTAGATCAGTGGGCTTCCATGAGGCAAGTGAGCAGGATGTTCTTCCTGACTTCTCAAACACTTCTGAGATACAGTCTAATGCTCTATCAACAGGCACCACGAAAGTGTACTCTTCATGCACTCAAGATGGTCCAGAAAACAAAGTTTCTCAAAACTGCCTCTCTGAAATCCTTTTATCCCTGAACTTCACTAAGTGCTGTGAAATTACACATCAAAGTATGAAGGGGAATGTCCCCCAAAGGCCAGAGATTTAAATGTGGTCAGGGTGGAAGATGAACATGACTTACAGCGTAGAGAGCGAATGCAGCGTGTCGAAGGAGCCGGGTGCCACGGTGGTGATCTGGTTGTCATACAGCGAGAGCAGGCGGACAGAGCTCAGCCCTGTGAAGCTGTCATTTCCCACACAGCTCACCCTGTTGCTCCTCAGCATCCTGAGAAAGAAGGATCAGCATTTTTCAGCTTAGCTTGGGCAGGGACCAGGGCTGAAGGGGCTGTTGGAGAATACCAAGAGGTGTGACTACAAAGGGGCTGGTGCCAGTGAAGGGACCACCAGAGCAGTGGCTCCTGTGCTGCCTGTCACCTCACTGAAGAGACTGAGAGCAGTGTGTGTGGAGCAGGCTGGAGAGGGTGGGTCGGTTTCACAGAGGCAAGGGGTGTTTCACAGAATCATGGAACGGGTAAGGTTGGGAAGGACCACTGGAGGTCATCTGGTCCAACTCTGCTCAAGCAGGATTCTCTGGGACTTCTCCCTAGAGAGTTACTCAGGATTGTGTCCAGGGGGCTTCTGAGTACCTCCAGATGAGGCTCCACAACCTCTTTGGGCAACCTGCTCCAGTTTCCCCCAAGCATTTGGATTTTTTTCTTTTTCTTTCAATATCAGAAGCAGTATCTACGAATTTTCAATTGATGAGAAATGAAACTGATTTAAATTCCTCAAATCAGAGAAACATAGCAGCCCTCTCTTCATGTTTCCAAGGCTGATGACTCCAGAACTGCTATTTATATAGAGTGGAGGCTTGTACCAGCTTACCTCCTCTTGAGGTCCCTTTCACTTCATTTCTCGCAGGACAAATTCTAGAAACTACTTCTACTGTATTCAAAAGCATTTCATTCAAATAAAATCAGCATTCCTCCTCAGCATGATTCTAAGGCAGTACAAATTTCATAATCCTAAAATATTCTAAAGTCTCTCAAATTTCTATAAAATTTAAGAGCTGTGAATTCTGTTGTTTCCCTCTCTGTACACTCAAAGATGGTAATTTTCCCCCATGCTCTTGTCTAGGACCAGCTGCTTTAAACAATTTTAGCAGATTTAACTGCAAAGTTAGAAATTGTAGACATGATTTATTTAAAATACCTAATATCTATGGACAGCTGAAACCCCAAAGACCATTTAATCTTGGCTCTGGTCTGCAGATCAGAAGGACAGGCTCTCTGAAGAAGGCCAACATGCTGTAGAATGTGAAAATATCTTTTTTGAGTGGAAAGAACTAAACTGCTTCATGGAAAGAACAATTGAGTACAAGCCATAGTACTTTTAATCTTGCCTTCACTGTTGAAATGACAAAAAATTACTTAGGAGCGAATCACTTCCCACGTTTCAATATACACCAGAACAATTTCTTCCTCCAGCAAAATTCCCAGTAATGGTTGAGCTGAAATGAATCAGACTCCATTATGTAAAATGTGTAAATCCTGTGCAAAATTCTGTTACTTTGATTATTATTCCCATTTCCATTTCTGAAGTTGGATGTTTACTCACTCCCAACTGTTTCACTGTTTTAGAGGACTCATTATACCCATAATTAAGAACTAATAAATTAGTATAATGTATAGCTTCTAGTAAAATAGAAATAATAGCTAAAATATACTTGAATAATCCATACCTAATTCTCCAAAATATTTTTTTTAGGACAGAATCAGTATTATTCTCAAAAATACCTGTGAGAACAGAAGAATAAAAACACCCAAATAAATATACTTACAGTGTTTTGAGACTTTCTAGTCCTTTGAACATTTTGTGTTGAACATTTTCCAAGCGGTTGCTTGTGAGCAATAGTTCATTCACACCAGAGGCTCCATCAAATGCTCCTTCCTCTATATCTGTAATCTTGTTATTGCTCAGGTTTCTATTACACATTAACAGAAACAGGTAAAAACTGAGAAGATTTTCTTTTATAAATATTCTAAATTAACTGTAAATGCTGCAGACTGAATAAATTCCGAGAAAGACTTAGAATCTTAGTTTTCCACTAAGCTTGGAAAAGACCTCCAAAATCATCAAATGTAATTTTGATACAATACCCAAGTTGTTGTGTAAAAGCACAAAATACATCATTCAACTTCAAACCAGTAAAAAAAAATAAAATTAATGCCTTTCTAATAAAAGAAGCAAAGATTTTAAAGTAATATTTTGAAGATGGTTTTTAAATTATGGCAATTACTCAATCTACGCTGCAGCCACGTAAGAACATATTTTCCTTATTTTGAATCTTATCTGTAACTATATTTTTTCAGGTCTCCAGCTTTTGGAGTATTTTTAGATGAATTAATAAAATTATACTGTATGAGTACAGCACAACTAACCCCTCTGATTTATTTTATCTTGATAGACAAATATAAGAAAACAGTATAAACAGCAACATATGTAAAGGAAATGTGTGAATATAAACAGTACATGAAATGTTAATAATTTATGACATTAGTTAGAGAGGAGGGTTTATAAGCAAGATAATTCATGTATCTGCAATTTTTCTGCAAAGTGGATCAAAATGTGGGGAAACCAACCTAAAATATTGCCAAAATACTTAGTGCTTATGATTTTAGCTGAAATATGGAAATTACATCCCAAACAGGTAGTATCTATACTATATATACATAAGGTCAAACATATGCAACAGCACACATTTTTTAAAATATTTTTTATATTAGTGTCCTTTTGTTTTCTTTGTTTCATATAATATATTAAAATATATTTAATATAAATAATATCATTATTTACATATGTTACAGAAGTACATAGCTACACATTAAAGAGTGATATAATACACTAGTGATTTTTAAACAAGATCATAAAAAATCTCTGACACAAAGTGAATGGAAGTAAAGCTAAAGACTATTTGATGGAATGAATGGTGTTGGGAAGAAAATCAAACATTATTTGATGCAATTTCTAGAATGGTGTTTAAATCATTCAAAACAAGAAAGATAATATTTGTTAGAAAAAAATCCAGGAAGTTGTGGCTTAACATTCACTGCTGACTACGTTCTCTAGCCTAGCTGAAATGTAACCTACACCTTGCCTGTGAGGATAAAATTATGTCATCAATTAGGTTGGATAGGACCTTTAATATCATCAAGTCCAAGCATCTAATCCAGTACTGCAGTGTCCATTACAAAGATGTATCCCCAAGTCTTCTAAATTTCTCCAGGGATGGCAACACCACCACTTCCCTGGGTGACCTGTTCCACTGTTTGACAGCCCTTTCCACAGAGAGACCAAACTAAACCTCCTCTGCTGCAATTTGATATAATTTTCGCACATCTTGTCACTTGTCCACCTCAATGCAGCCTCCTTTCACACAGGTGTAAAGAGCGATAAGGTCCCCACTGAAGTTCCATTTCTCCAGGCTAAATAACCCATTTCCTTAGCTGCTCCTCATCACACTCGGGCTCCATATCCTCCAGCAGCTTTGTTACCTTTCTCTGGACTCTTTCCAGCACCTCAGTGTCTTTTTGGTAGAGAGGAATCCAAAACTGAACAAACTACTCAAGATGTGGCCTCACCAATGGCAAGCACTGAGGGACAATCCCAGTCCTGGTCCTGCTGGCCACACTATTGCTGATACAGGCCAGGTGCCATTTGTCTTCTTGGGCACTTGGGCACACGCTGGCTCATGTTCATCTGGCTTCCCCCAAGTCTGAGCACTGCATGGGGATGCTGTGACAGTGCTGGACGTGGCACCTGGACTGGCTGAATCTCACACTGCTGGCCTTGGCCCATCTATCCAGCCAGTCCAGATCCCTCTGCAGAGCCTTCCTACCCCCAGCAGGTCAACACTCCCACCCAACATGGTGTCATTTGCAAACTTGTGGAGAGCGAATTTAATCCTCTCATGCAGATCATTGATACATGTGTTAAACACAACTGATACTGAGCCCTAGGGAACTCCACTTGTGATGTGAATGGATTTAACTTTATTTGCCACCATCTGGGCCCAACCATCCAGCCATTCTTTTACCCAGTGAAATCTATGTCCATCCGAGCCATGAATAGCCAGTTTGTCCAGGAGAATGATGTGGGAAATGATGTCAAGGGTTTAACTAAATTCTGAGCAGACAACATCCACAATCACCACTTTCATTTAGTTTCACAGTGGAACTGCTCTGTCTGCAGGGTGCTATGGAAGACTGGAAGCAAAAAACTCATTATTTCTAATATCAGATGGCTTTTCCATGTCAAGTCCTCAGTTTCCTAAAACCTTTTTCGTTCTTGCTATAACACGGATACAACTTCACCAACTTCACATGGATATTTTAAAGATTAATGTTGCATAGGTAATCAATGTTGCAGTGCATATACATGCTTTATTACTGATGAAGCATCAAATCAATGAAACGTTAAGGCCTCAATTTTTCAATGTCATCTGTGCAGAAAAATCTTTGCAGTTTTTTTGAATTTTGAAACTCCAGAAGAAATATGAGGTTCATTTAAATATAGAATTCATTCATATTGGTGTCTCTGCAACATCAGTACTTCCCTTCTTTCCAGTGATGCTTAAGAAGTCACTGTATTATTCTCTCAATGGAAGAATGTTGCAACAACAGATAACTATATTGAGAAGTTATGGACGAGCATTATTAAAATAGTCAACTCTTCATTTATATTTTTTCATTTTTTTCCCTTTTCAATTAACCAGATTTTAAAGCCTTTCAGAGTTCCAACAGACAGCTACACTGAGACTGATTAATATTTATCCCTTTGTTCCCTTTTGTCTTGAACACCTCCTCAACTGAAAAGAAATATTGTTAAATATGAAGATCTATGTATAAATATGTGTGTATGCATGTGCATGCATGACGCATCAAGCATGTTTTTTATTTCATAGAATCCTGCAATCATAGAATGTCTTGGGTTGGAAAAGACCTTAAATATTGTCTAGTTCCAATCCCTCTGCTGCAGGCAGGGAAAACTTTCACTATATATTGATGAGGACATTAAATACAGATCCTTAAGGGACACCATTTGTCATTGATGTCTTTGGGTCTCTGAGCCAGCAACCATTACCCTTTGGATGCTGCTGTCCAAACAACTTCTTATCCATCTAAGCCCACCCATCAAATCCATCTCTCCCAAATTTAGAGAGAAGAATGTTGGGGGGAAGGGGTCATGTTAAAGGCTTTACAGAAGTCCTGATAAATTACATTTATAGCCTTCCCTTGTCCACTGATGCTTCATATTGATACTTGATATTTCCAAAGTACACTGTAGCTGTAAAAAGTGCTAATCTGAGATTCTTGAAGATTGAATGAAACAGGATATCTACTGTATAGCACCAGAAAGAGCACTGTTGTGCCAAACATCCTACATTCTTTTTTCTAAGTATTGCAGCCCAATTTGAATTTGTAAGGCGTACTCAAGTGGAGAAGTCAAAGGCAAGTTTATTTTAGATTGTTGGGGTTATAAAAATATCTTAATCTAAAAATTTCATAATAACTATTTACCTAATTGTGATCATGCCAGCAAGGATCTGGTTAAAGCTAATGATAGTTGAAGCGATACTATTGCTCCCTTAAGATTTTGATCACTTATACTGATCTCTTACAAATGGAAGTCACTTGGTGACTACTAATCTATTTTCACTTGCATTTTTCTTCACTTACTATTTATGTTTGGATTTAATCCTGAAATGATTGAGCACAGAGTCACAAAGTCTAACTAAATCATCTACCCTCAAATTTGTGTTTTACATAAGCTAAGAAAAGCTTTTCATAGTCTCATTTTTAGCTACAATTGCAATTGGTAAGATTATAAACTACTCTTAGAACATTAACTGTTAACATGGAGTTACATGGGTGATCTATCAAACCACTTTTTCTCAATCATTTAAATTTTGATATTCCCCTCACCTAATGACCATTTAATGAAGCACAGAATCAACGGCATGTCCTTAATGTGCTGAAAGAGGCAAAATTGTCTGGTTAGAGAGTAATACAGGAAGTTACAGAAGATTACTGGAATCTTTTCTAAGCAGCTTATACTGGGAGCTCCCTGCTGTGGCTGCATAGGAGACCAGCTGGCTGGCTGCTGCCGCAGAGGGGCTGGAGCTGCACACCATGAGAAGGGGCTGCTGGCAGTGCCAAGCCACATACAGCAGAGCTGCCAACTCTGACCTACCTCAGGGATTAATTTAAACCCATTCTTGATTGGAATAAACTGAATCTTTTGTAGATTAGAACTATGAAAGGTGGAGAGACACAGCAAGGAGCTAATACACTATCTGAATAGACAAGGTCATTGAAGTTGCACTTACATTTTACGCAGCTGAGGAAGTTTCTTAAAGATTCCAGTAGCTTCCAGGACTGAAAATTCGTTGTTATTTAGTCTCCTAAAAGGAATTACATCAATTTCAGAAAAAATTATTCAGAGATTGACATAGAATTTTCCATATTAAGTGAACTTTTCTGTCTGGTTTCCCTGAATCTGATATTTAACTGGTAGCTGAAGAAAAATTCCTTATATAGTGACATTTATAATTTTGATAATTACTGCGAATGAACATTCTCATTCTTGTGAATGAATATTCTCATTAGTTAAACTTAGGCATACAAAAGATATTTTCAAAACCTGATTACAAAATTTTATATGGCTAAAAATGAAAAGATATATAAGATGGTGTTTTTAATTTTTCAAACAAAAATGTAACTAAGGGAGGATTCCATGGCAACTTATAAATAAAAGTCTTTAAGAAGGACATATAAACCACTGAAGATTAGTCTTTTGTTCTTTAAAGGATATCAGGTGGAGTCTGCCAGACATCTGGAGGTACTCAAAGAACACTATTTACAAGAATGAAATAATTACTCTTTTGAATAGGGAATGAAACCCACTGCATAGGTCTTCCCATGAATTTAAAAACATTCTCTCACCATGATTTATCTTCATACCACTAGAGCTGGCACAGACACATCGCTTGAGGCAGCATTAAAAGCTGACTTGTAACACTGTAAGAAGGTATGCAATGAGCAACAAATACTAGCTGTGCACTTCTCTTCCCTGCACAGGTATCGAGGATTACAGTACAGTGTACCCTTAAAAGCAGCTATGTTACGGGACTGTCCATATTTCAAAAAATACCTGCATGTACAGAACTCCCTATTTTCTCTTTTTGAAAGAAAATGGAAATGATGTCTTAGATCTTTTATATGCTCTAATAGAGCCATATTAAATAAGGAAGGGAGTCTGTCTAGTATTTTTTTAGAAATCTGAAATAGGAAGGAGAAGATATGACTGACAAGATCACTGTGATAGGAAATTTAGCACAATTCTGAACCTAGAATACTTTTCAGAATTGCTTTATTGCAAGAAAAGTTTAAAAAAGAACAAACTAGAAAATTAAAGAAAGCTGCTTGTTCATTCTTCCCTCCTGTTCATTCTCATTGATAGCCAGAAGGGAAATTAAAGTTGTAAATCTGAAGGAATGGTATCACAACAGTTTCAACAGGGAACCAAAGTGAAAGAAGATAGAAGTTTTTTTGATGCACACAAAACATTCCTATATCACACTAAACTACAAGGAACCCAAATTTCAGAAGATGCTATCACCTCTAAAAATCAGCTGAATGACTTAATGTGATTTTTAGTGGGACCATATAAAATATTCTTGCACATTGTCAGTTAACACTAATCTTCACTCTAAACAGACTTTTCTTTACCCTATCTATCCACAACGGAACCACTGACCATTCTATAAACACTGACATCTTCAAATACTTTCCAAGTGCTATGCCATCTAGAATGACTTGATAATGAAAACAATTGATTTAAATAATACTTGCTCTACTGCAAACACTTCTAACCCCACTGAAAAACGCAACAGTGTGACCATTTATTCTTTGTAACAATCTTTTACCTTTTAAGAGTAATTTACTTTGTCTCTCTCTCAAGTTTCTTTCGCACAAATGCCTTCAAACCTTTGTTTTTTCTACAATTATTGTTCTCCTTGAATTTTTTTCCGAGCAATTATATTCATCTTGAAAAATGAATTCTTTAACAGTAGTCCAACTGATCCTTTACCATTGCTATGGTACAATAATTATTTCCTATAATTTACATTCTACATTCCTTTACATAAATCTTGAAATGAAATTGGTACTAGTGCCCAATAGCACTCCTTCATCTTTAATATGTATGATAACCACAGCTTTTTATCTTGACCTACATGCTGTTTACGCCTCAATCTGGTATTTCTGGTGATAAATAATTCTATCTAATTTCATATGTAGAGTTTAAATTTTTATTTTATTTAAATTGTATTTATTTTATTTAAATTAGTCCACATACAATGAAATCAAAATTATTACAGATGACTGGAAAGTTTACAGATGTGATAGGGTCTTCATATTGAATCTTAATATTATTTTTTGAGCCTAGTGCTCTTCACTGGCAAAGACAGCAACTACAGTTACTACCTGTCAATCAGTAGATCAAGAAAATTATCTTAAAATTACTTTTATCTTTAAGATTCTAATAAAGTACTGAAATATCATTCTCAAAACCAAAAATAAATAGAAGCATTTGATCATAATGTCTACATATTCTGTTTATCTGGATTATTTGATGCTTTTTCCTGTTTTAGTAACAGCTAAGATATTGCATGTTTTTGAACAATAGCTGAACAATCCTGGAAGCCTATGTACTGCAGTGATATTCATGCTTTCTAAATGTAAAATCATTATAAAAATTCAACATATAAGACTGAAATTATTTTTTATTTAACATTTCTCCTGGGACTTCATTTTGAGTGATTTTTGAAGTGCTTCCTGCATTTTCCTATATATTAGAAAGCTGCCTGAAAAATATTTTATTTCTGGGGCGCAATTACAGATTTGCACTTTATATCAAATACTTTACTGTCAGATTAGACAGATCATTCAATGTTTCTGTGGAAGACTGGAAGACTGTGAGCAAGTGACAAAATGGGAAGCTATAACAGCAGTTAGTTGGTTTAGTTATTATTTTTTAACTTTTAAAATTAAGTATCTGTCTTGAACTATATTAGTATTTCCCAATTTTTTTTTTTTAAACAACTATTTGGAGGAAACAGTTTTTTCCCTTGTGTGGTATTATGGGATTATTACTGTTGCAGTTTACACAGTAGTCACTTTTTTCAGAGAATCACAGGATATGCTGGGTTGGAAGAGACCCACAAGGACCTCTGGGTCCAGTTCCTGGCCCTGCCACTGTCACCACAGAGCAGAGCTCAGTGCCTGCCCCTCCTGTTCCCCTCACAGGAAGCTGTAGCTGCAGTGAGATCTCCCCTCAGTCTCCTCCAGGCTGAACACACCAAAGGGCCTCAGCTGCTCCTCATGTGGCTTCTCCTCAAAGCCCTTCACCAACTTCATTGTCTACCTTTGGAGAACTTTTTTCCTTACTTTTGGTCTTCATTCAAGCTGAGATTCAACTCCATACAACACCCTGCAGAAATCAGTCTAGCTCTCCTCATCACCTAAAGAAGTATCAATGTATTTTGACTCTATTTTTTGGATTGAAAAAAAAAAAAAAAAAAAAAGAAGGCTAACTAGCAACTATTTTCATGCATACCAGTAAATATTTTGAACTGGAAATTAAATAATGGTCCTAGAACCGGGAGGCCCCAAGATAAACAACAAAGATAGTGCATCAAAGACTAGGAATAACAGGAGCAAACAAGAGGAAGAACTGTAACATTTGTATCAGGAAGGCAAATACCAAAAGAATGTATTTGGCTAGAGCAAATGGATTTTTAGCTGAAGTTAAAAAAAAAAAGAAGTAATTTCTCTATCTTCTCTAGAATATTTGCAAGACTGTTGAAATTTTTATTACATCAAATGACTTGAAGAACAATCTGTATAGCCTATCAAGTAGAAGGCTGAATAATGACTTTGTTACAGTAAAACACCATCTTACTTGGATAGAATGCTGGAAAGAAAAGGGCTCTTTAATGGTAAAAAAAGTAAAGGAAGAATGATGGAAACTGAAGAGAGGTTGAGTCCATCTCAAATTAGAAGTTCCTATTAAAAAGAAATTTAACACAAGTGAAAGAAACAGTAAGACTGTAACAGTCTCAGGGGAATGATAGATTTTTTTAATCCACTAACACCTTCAAATAAGACTGGATATTTTCTGAAAGAAGCGTTGTAACCAAATACTTAGAAAAAAAATTATTGATTGAAATTTGAGTGTTTAGGATATAAAGTAGATGAGGCTTGATTATTTGATTGTTCCTTCTGAATTTAACAGGTAGGAATCATAATTATAGAAAGAAAACATCTGACAGTATATCTTCCACATGTAAATAAATCAATCTAAAAAAAAATTTAAATGCTAAATGAAGATTATTATTTCTTCAGAGTAGAGACAATTAAACACGATTCCCCCTAAATATCAAAGCAATGCATGATTAATCATTTCAACAACTCCATTCCTCTTCTCTTGGTTTAGTAACTTCATTTATACAATCACTACTTTATGATCTCCTCCCACACTTTAACCTGTTATCTATTCCATCAGCTTTTAAATTAAACAAATTTTATCTCAAAATATTGAATGACATAAAATGTATTTCTCCACTGAAGTCTATCTCTCCTCCCACAAGACTATATTAATTTTTTTTCTCTGGGATTGTAATTTTCAGATTTGTAATAAGAACGTGTTGTGGTTTAAACACAGCAAGACACCATGTTCAAAACAGCCACTTGCTCTCTCCTCCACCATCAGGATCGGGTAGAGAACCAGAAGGGTAAAAGCTGGAAAAATCACGGGTAGAGATAAAGACAGTTAAATAGGGAAATAAAAAGCCACACACACAAGCAAAGAAAAACAAGAAATTAATTCACTGCTCTCCATGGTCAGGCAGGTGTTCAGCCTTCCCCAGGAGAGCAGGGCTCCTTCAATTGCAACAGTGTCTTGAGAAGACAAATGCCATCACTCCAAACACGCCCCCTCCTTCCTTCTTCTTCCTCCTCTTTATACACTGAGCATGATATCACATGGTCTGGAATATCCCTTGGGTCAGTTTGGGTCACCTGTCCTGGCTGTGTCTCCTCCCAGCCTCCCAGGCACCCCCTACATCCTTGCCAGCACAGCAGTACAAAAAGCAGAGAAAGCCTTGGCTCTGTGTAAGCCCTGCTCGGCAAGAACAAAAACATCTCCATATTATCAGCTCTGAGTTCAGCACAATTCCAAATCATAAGCTCATACTATCCACTGTGAAGGAAATGAACTCTACCCCAGCCAAAACCAGCACAGAAAATTACTAAATTAAAAGTCTGCCCAGCTTAGACACAGAAAAAAGTCTCCATCTGTGTTTTAAAAATATTTCAGTTTTAAATCCCTTTTCCTGTCCAGATATTCAAATACTTAACAACAGACTCATTATTTTGTATCTGATTACTATAATGTTGCTTTGATGCCAGCTGTAGACTGCTCTTTTAAGAGGTGTGCCATCCTGTTGCTCATTTCACCTCTGTGGGTGACATAAGCACAATAATCTTGTCTCCATATAGCTATACTGTTTTACTATGCCAAATCAAAGTCTCTTTTTTTTTGCCTCTCAACATCTTACCTTGTTCTTTAAACTGAATCTCCTAGGAAAATCGGCCATTTCCTTCCACCTTTGCTCTGTAGTGACAGCCACTTTCATCTACCTTTCTGCCAATCCTTCAACCATCTCTTCATTCCCTTTTATACTATCCTTTGCACATGGAGAAACCTTGTAAAGCTGTCTTAATTTTATCTTTCACTCCTTCCTTGAAGGTTACTTCACTTGTAATGTCTACAAATCATTCCCATATGGCACTTATTAGGCAAGTAATGATCTCCGAGTTCTTCTCTCCCCATCTCTATTCACTGTATTATTATCTCATCTTCTTAACTCTGTCCTGTTTGTTTGCTTTATCTTCTGCTGGTCTCCTGCCCAACAAACATTATGCTTTGCATAAAAAGAATCATCTCTATCTGTTTAAACATCTAGGTAGTACTTTGTAAGACAGACCTCTCTGGTTACAGGGTGCCCTTCTTTCTCTTGCAGTTAAAAGAAAAATAAACCCTGCTACCTTTTAAAAAAAATCCAAGAAGATTTCTCAGGTCCTGAAGAACTAGAAATGTAGAATAGTTTTCTTATTTCTTTATCGGGGGTTTTAAAGGCTACAAGGTATTGAAATAATGCATAAATAATTTTTATGAATATTTAGTCCTTTGAAGTGCACCACAGAGGCACTTTCAATTTTTGCTGTTTAAAACAAAGTAAAGCTGTGGTCTTATATTTAACAATTTTAGTTTGTTTCTCCATAAGTAAATAATCCTTTATTATGGGTTCAACTTACAACTCTGCTGTGTACTGGGGAATGTGATCAGGAATTTTGTTGAGTTTCTGATTGGAGCAGTCCACTGTGGTCCCTTCACAGCGACATTTCTCAGGGCAAGCCAAATCTGCAAAGCAGTCTCCACTTAATTTGGATCTGTAATCTTCAGTGCCTGTAGAAGATTCAAGTCAAAACACAAATACTAAGTCAATAAAGAATAAGATTTGCTTCTTGTGAGAGGATTGGAAAGACGTCTGCAGTGCAGATAACGGGTGGGCAACTTGGGAAATGCATGATAAACTTTGTGATACTGAACAGACACAAGGGCTTCAAGAGAGGGTTAAATATAGGGACTTAAGATATGCTGGAAAAAGAAACTGAGACCAACTTCACATAGCAGGATAACATTAACTTGAGCTTTTCACAGCTGTACTTTCTGCTGATTATGTTGTCAGCCAATCTAGCCTTGTTTATAGCTAATCACACAAATGCCACTGTTTGTTTTAGAATTTGTTTTCTTTCTCTGTATAAAGAATAAATAGATCCTGAATGCCACCTTTTCTCTTTCTCTAGTTACAAATTTGTGTTGTTGACTGGACTTCATTAACCTCCGTGATTTTTTTTATAGTCCCGATACTCCACATCATCTCAATAAATAAGTTGAAAGCCCTGTTTTCAGCTTTAATTTAAAAAATGTGTGATCCTGATTTAAGCCTCAGCAGCTTGCCATGCTGTAGAAAGCTGCGTGACGTTCCATGGTGCTTGACAGAACCATGTTTTACTCATACCTCACAACCACATGGTTAGATCAAGCACAACAGAAAATCTCGCTACATTATCAAAACTGCATCCATTAGGCCAAGGATAAGAGCAAGGGAAAAGAGGAAGGAGTAGGTATAAATTACAGAAACATTTGACATTTAATACTTGCTTACATGACATGGCATTCTTATTATTGAATGTCCAGTGCCACAGTAACAGTATCACTGTCACAGATTAAATAAAAATACAATATATATAAAAAAAGAAAAAAAAGGGGAAAAAAAGAACCACATTGAAAGCTTCCTCCACCATTTCCCAGAGTCAATCAAAGAAAAC
This sequence comes from Thryothorus ludovicianus, assembly GCA_013397245.1. Taxonomy (NCBI): domain Eukaryota; kingdom Metazoa; phylum Chordata; class Aves; order Passeriformes; family Certhiidae; genus Thryothorus; species Thryothorus ludovicianus. The sequence goes on along the minus strand of VZTB01000328.1, from coordinate 606,074 downwards.
ATCCTAAACATATCAGGAAAAAAACATCCAGTAAGGAACTGAGGGTAGGTGACAAAGAAAACAAAGAGAAGCCGAAAGGACCTGTGGGTTCTTCTTGGACAAAGGTGAAAAGACTGAGACTAGTAGAAGGTGCATCAGGGCTGGGAAGTACACTGTGATTTAGTTCAGACACTGAACTTTACTTACAGCCAAAATGGTGAACTCCTGAAAAAGTAAAGATAGCCAAGAAGGAAAGAAAGACAGAGTAATGCCAATTAAGACAAAAACATGAACTAAGCTCTCATTTTCTCTATTTAACTTTCATTTGATTAGAGGATGGTGCTAGGGCTATTGTCATCAGCAGAAAGAAAGAATAATTCATTTGAGTGTTATTTAAAAATGAAGATAAGATTGGGGTTTATGACATTTCATATCAGGCCTCCCATGAATTATTCTTCACTATTTTGAATGTGTCCTTTAAAAGCTGCTCCCTAAACATATATAGGGGTTACAGAATATTCTGAGTTGGAAAAGACCCACAAGGATCATTGAGTCATATATACATGCTCTGCCACTTAAATCCTTAATAAACCAAACAAATATAGGAGAAACAGATGGCTCACTGGAGGGGAAAAAAACCCAACAGCCACCACATGCTATGTTATCTACCACTTGTAAATGTTGTAGTGATCCATATGATGAAACTACTCTAGAATACTTCTATGAGGTAATAGATAAATGATATATTTTTCAATTAAATTATTTAATACTTGAAAACCTTTAGTCTTCCAAATTACTATAATGAAATTTTACTAAGGCTTCATAGTGTCTGCAGAGCAACATCTCCAAATGATGTATTTAAAACAAATACTAAAATATTTAGGTGTTTAAAGAAATGCTAAGATTATTTTACAGTATACACTTAAGTATACAGTAGTGGTTTTAGCACTTTTTAATACTCAATAAACAAGTCTACAAATATGTTTTTTTTTTCTTCTTGCATCCAGAGTACATCACTGTTAGCAGTTTAAACAATTAAATATTCAGGGACAATGCCTTCAACAACTAAAAGACTTTTAGGTAGCATCTCCCTGATAACCTGAGAGAAAGAGAAGGCAACAGAAGCTGTATATGAAGAAGCATGTATATTGTCTGTTTATAAAATTTTTTTTCTTCTTCTTCTTTCACCCACCTCACCCTTCCCCAGGAATAACAATTTATATAAAGGGTATATAAATAAGCCTAAACTGCATGAGTGGCCATATTATGACCAGTCTGTGAAGACATTTTGCTGGCAAGAAAACACTTCTAACTCAGAAGCAAAAATTGTGCTGGCAAGGCTGAGAAGAATTCACTCTGAATACTGCTTGCTCTACACATTAAAGAACTGAGCAGTACTACAGGTTTGTGAAATTGAATCCCCCTGTTTTATGTTGCTTTAAAACCCATTTTTGTGGATTCCAGTGCTGAAAAATTGCTGCCTTATTTTGTATTTCATTTTGTCTTTTCTTCATATTCAAAACAACATAATAGTAAAACGGCATGAGGAATTTCATATGAATGCTGCAAATTTAAGTGTTACATCACACAGCATTTGGAGAAGAGCTGTTAAACACACCAGCTAAAGAGACAACAACTGAGATGACTGCAGAAGGACGATATACCTGTAGTACTTGAAAGAAGAAGAGCACTGATGTCCTAATCAATTACTGTAGATATTTTTCTAGATAGTAAACCATGGCAGAAAATCCTGATTGTAAATCACATACTGTAATTCATCAACAGATGCATTATTCCCTTGTTTATTTTGTTATTTATAATCTGTTATGAATATAACGTGAGTGAATAAATTTTTTTTCTATTAAGAAAAAGGTGCACACACTGACAAACAAGGTAAAAGAAAGAGAAGTCCGTATTTCAAAGAGCCAGGGCCAACATGGTAAATCTTTTGTAAAAATATCAGACTTATTGTAGCTTAAAGCAGTGTAAATTGCTATTTCACCCCAACTCTAAAGTCACATTTTCTTTAATGGAAAGCATTTCTGATTCACTGTATACATGTGACCACAGAATGCCTCTAATTAAGAATATCAGCTTTCTTTTCCAAGCATTCCACTGTGATTTCCTAAACAAAAAGAGGGTGAGCAAGCAGCAGATGCAGCCAGCGTAGAGCATGAAAGAAAGGCAAGAAAATGCTCATTTGTAGAATGTTTAGTCTTTAAAGTTGTGCTAGCTCTTTGATGGCAGCATGGTTTCCTGTGTTTAAAAGCAGCTCAGGAGCCACATTTTAAAAACAGAAGCAGCAGAAAGGCAAGGTACCAGGTAAGTAAAAGTGTCAGTTAAAATATGAACTGGTAGGTGCAACCTTCAAAATCATTTAAGTATAGGTATAATTTTGGTAGGTTGTGTGCAAATCTGTGAGACAGAAAAAGGTAAACAGAGCTGCATGCTAAGCTCTTATATTCAGAAAACAGAATTACTAGTATTCTACAAAGGAAAACTATATATAGCTATAGCTACAGGTAATGACTAATGTTAGTACACATGCATCAGTTTCCTAAAAGCTATGACAAACTTTGCTTTTGGGGTGAAAGGGAAAGAATATCTGCAGTTAGTCAGATATTACTGCAGAGCCAAACCTACCTGGAATGAAATACTGTTCTTTAGCTAAATAAAGAGAAAAAAAAAAAAATAGAAGATGCACCTGAATGTCAGCAAGCAAAGAATGAGTTTTATTAGATTAAGTATGGACTGCAGTTAACTACAGATAATTTAGTGAAAAAAAGTGTATTCACAATGAGAGCTGATAAACAACTAAGTGTGAATAGTCATAAATGTATCCAGAACATGGATAACAAAAGAGTTTTCATCTGGTATTTGCACTTGAGACTGAATAAACTGTAGAATGTGAAATGCACCTGGAACAGCTGGATACCATATGACAAAAGTTAGGATTTAAAGAAATGTAAGTAGGAAATGAAATAAGATTAGAAAAAGAAAACAGCAAATTTATGAAGCAAGCTCCCTGTATAAAAGAAATATGCTATGTTTCCATATTTAGCTTAGAAATTTTTAGATATTTCACATATTCCAGAGCCCTGTGGAAATTTTTAAAAATGATTTATGGTGGTGATACTTGTAGTGAAAAACTTTAGCATTTCCTTCTGAAGTTTTATACATTACATTTATTTTGTTAGAGTTAATGCTACTCAGAAATAGTGCCAAATATGTTAACTACAATAACGTTCCATGATCCAATAGTCTCTGACTTCCCAGATTTCCCTCTATTCAGTCAACGAATGAAAAAAAAAAAAATTCTGTGATACTTAATAATTCTGTAGAGAGACAGCTGCTTTCATTAAAACTTCTATAACCACTGTTTTATTTTGCCAGTAAAGGAAAAACAGCAGCTGAACTAAGACAATTACCTGAGCAGCGGAATTTCTTGCTTTTGATCTGGCCGATCCTTTTGTTTGCCAGGCGGCGGGGGCTGGTGCACCGGGCACCGCTGGTCTCTATGGGGTTTGTGTGGAGATAATCCGCCAGCCACTTCAGATGGCAGTCACAGATAAACGGGTTCTGAGCCAAATGCCTTTCGTGAAGAAAAAAACCAATAACATCACACATTATTTCCCTTTGGTCTCAGCAGTACCCAGTGCTTTCACTGCGCTGTAGAATATGAAGTCATACTTGAGAAAACCATAAACGAGAACATACGTACAAGGTCTGAATTGCACGCAGAGGTGAGAAGGTGCCTTTTGCAATGGTCTGAAGCTTGTTGTCATACAAAGAAAGAAGATTCAAGTTGTGCAGATCTTGAAATGCATCAACTCGCAGACAATTGATCTTGTTGGCATTCAATAATCTGTTTAATGGAAGGTAATTATAAAATTGAAAGAAATCTCTCCATGTCACAGCCTCAGCATTTTTCATAGACAATTCTTTGTGCACCTTTGCAACCAGAACAAGAGATGCAGTAACAAAAAAATAATTGACAGTGACATAAGGAATTTCAGTGAATTGAAGTATCTTATTTAGGATATACATATTCCTACATATCTGAACTTTGGAGTTGAAATGTTTACATTTATTTAGATAAATTCACGTTTCTTGCATGTGCTAGTAGAACTTCTGTGTGGTATTTGTGTACTGTGCAAAGAAAAAAGCCTAAAAAAATCAAGTATATTCAAAGAAAACTAGTTTCTTCTGCCAAATAAATAAACAAACAAAAAAGGAACTGAACACTGTGTTCATTAGCTGGAAGAGATGTGCAGTGGCACTTTTAATTATATGTTACTAATCAGCATGCTGCCACATTAACAGAGTTGTAGTAAAACTGGTGGCATGGAATATATCCAAATCTGTCTTGGATCCTTTCTCCTCTGCATCTTCAAAGGGAACCATTTTTTCCCTGTACCTCCCAGACTTTTAGTGTTAAAACAAACAAGCCAATCTAAATCAAGTTCTTTTGAAGAGGAAAAGTCATTCCATTAGATGCATTTTTATAACCAAATATTTTTTACTTCATTCCATTTTGAGACAGAAATGGAATGGAATGGTGAATTTCAACCCCAATGCTCTGATGAAAAAGTTTTGCCACACAAGTAGAAATTTACTTAGACCTAAATGTACTATCTATGCAATGCATATTAAGATATGGACATCTTTTCAATACATACTTGAAAGTTTTGAAAGGTCTTTTCCTTTTATTTTTTTTATCACATCTGAAATATATTTTATAGCTAAAATATCTTTAAAGAAAAACAGGAAAGCATATCTTACCCACTACTTTACTATTTTTGTGACTTATGTAAATCAAAATGTAAACCTCTAGGTGGTGCTAGAACTTGCATTTTCTTTGTATATATTTACCTTTTTGCCATCTTCAATTAGTTGTTAGTAATAGACATTTTGCCAACCACTTCATGGTGAAGTCTGGACATTAGATAATTCTAAACATGTGTGAAGATGTTTTAAATTCTTTAAGAAGACTCTAACTAAACAAGTCTGTTATTCTGGGGCAAGTTCTTTCAAAACCATCACTGCTGCTTTATGGTCTATTTAACACATTTTTTTTACACAGTGCACTTGCTGCACAGTCTCTTCTGCTAAATATTGACACTCTTTGATAAACTTATCACCACAACATTCTTTATTCCAGTAAAAAATCTAAATAGCAGGTTTAAAAGGTTACATGTGGAAATTTCCAAAGTGTTAAATGAAGTAGCAGCTCAAGTTCACAGATTCAAACAATCATATAGGGGTGTCAGAAAACGTTAGAAGTCATCAATAAAACTGTGGTGCAGTACTGTTCTTTCATGGGTAAAACGAGAAATGCAATTTCATAGCATTTCCAGTATATATTTTCACTCTATAGAACATATTCCTTCTATGGTTTCCACACAACTATATACATCATATTTGCCATTTATAGTATATTGTATCTTTATGAGTTTTATCCTTAGAAATTCCACACAGAAGAATAATTTCATTTAAATCATTTTAGTCTGAAACATTAACTGATATGATCACATTTGTGGATGAATGGCAAACTGGCTTACAAGAGTCTTGACTCTTTTGGTTTTAGCATAATTTGCTTTTACTGTACTTTGATCTTACATATGGGATTTCCTGCCAGTTCTTCTTCTGGCATAAATCTCTCATCATGTTTACCCTTTTGAATGATCCCAAAATAGAATAAATAAAAAAATACTCACAGCAGTTGCAGAGAAAAAAGTCCTTCAAATAGGCCCTTTGGAAGTTCTGTGATTTTATTGCCATAGAGGACTCTGTACCAGGAAATAAAGCAAACAAAGCTACCATTATGAAAGGCATATGCTATGGGATTTTGACTTCAAAAATGGATGGAGAAATTCCTATTTTCCTGAAAGGAATTTAATAATAACTGTTAGATACTTGCAATTTCCTTGTGGTCCTGTGAGGCTGCAGGATCACACGCTTTCCCAAAAGGTGTACCCCAAAGAGCTCTCTGCAGAATCAGCACCACACTGATCACAGGCTTACCAAGGGAGCCTGCAAGGTGGATTTGCTGTTTGCAAGAACAACTAACTGGGGAATAAAAGACATGTTTGGTTTTGTTCAACTCTTTGTCACGAACATATTTATAAAAAACATCGTACATTATTACAGTCCAACTGGAAAAGAATATTCAATAACCATTATCATTCTGAAATTATTATTAAAAACTTTCAGAATCTATGGAATTTATAGCAAAATTTTGCATGGAGCCAAAAGGCCAAAATAATTTCACTATAAGAATATGAGGAAATTGCTTCTGTTTACAGGTCAAACAGATACCTACAGTGAATTGAGTGAACGTAAGCCCTGGAAAGCATCTGGAGCTGCTTCAGAGATCTGGTTATTGCTCAGGTCACTGAAACAAATAAAATTTGATTCAATTAATTGCAGCTCTTTTCAAAATAATGAACTTTAAGATAACATGTAATTAGAATTAAGCATGGATGGCAGAGAGAGAGTGAAATATTTACATGAGACACTGCCAAAGAATTTTAATATAAAAACACTAGAATTGCCAGTATACCGAAACAAAATGCATAGTTCATAATGCTTGGAAAAAAAAAGACAAAATATTTACTTTTCCTAATTGGTTAAGCAAATTTTTAAGCATCCTTTGCTTGCTACTACCCCAGAACTACAGAGCCTCAAAAATTAATCGGAAATAATTATCCTGCTTCTTTTTTTTTTAACTAGAATTTTCACTACAGTAACATACTGCTTCTATGCAGAACCATATTAAACAATTTCAATATTTGGTAAAAACCTAATTATTATTAATATGACAAAGATGCTGTATGGTCTCAATAAACAGGCTGCCATATCCAGCAGTCAAAATTTCTTAAGTGCTCACACATTAAGTGCAGTTCCCCTGTACCATCTTGACATTTTTTATCTTGATATATGTATATATGTGAATAAATGTAAGTTATTTGGTACGTACATTCTTCGAAGCTTTTTATAGGGTGAGAAAGCTCCAGGAGGTATGACCTTGATTGAATTTTGTTCTAACCGTCTGCAAAAGAATAGCAACATAAAAATACAACCCCCAAGCTAAACAAGAATCCAAAGCCATAAGAAACTAGGAAAGATAGACTTCAACAAGGAAGACAACTTCCTCTTTCTTTTTCAGTACAATTTTTATTTCTTTCATTACCAAAAAAGAAACCAAATCAAAATAAAAAATTCAAAAAACACCCCAGCAAACAACCAGTCAAACCTTTCAACCTGTAGAGAGTAATATTGTAAATTAAAACCAAATCTTAATTTTATATTTAAAAAAAACTTATTTTCAGAGTATACCAGATTTTTCTAAAATTTAAGACAGAATTGTAATCAAAAATTTCAATCTTGAATTAATCTTAATTTACTCCCAATGTGTTATAAACATATAGCAATTTGCATAGTAATTTTTATTCACAAATGTTTAAAATTTTCTATGAAATAATTGAAAAATGCAAACCATGGGAATGGGGAGAGGAATATTCCTACAGAATAAATAATATATGTTGCTATCTGCAATAAGGCAACTGCCAGAATTTTAAATCTGCATATGATTTCTTTAGATACTGTACACAAAATATGGCTAAGATATAATACTAGATTTTCACAGCTACACTTCTAACTTCTTTAAACAAGTATTAATTTCAACTTGTAGCTAATATTGCTGGCCACGTTTGCTTTGTAAGTATAGTGACTGTAATTGAAAATTCCCACACTGTAAAGTGTGAATTTGCTGATGGAAACCATTTTCCAAGAAGCTTTTGAACTTGTAGAGGTTTGCCCATGTGAAATCAATGCAGACACAGGCTCATGGCCCAGGTGCCAAGGGGTCAAAACAGTCAGTGATGAGCACACTTAAAACAGAATCTACTTCCTCACACACCCCAAGCATATCATGGTTATGGCAGTGCAAATTTCTGCCATGTGGACATAAAGTAAGAAACTTTTATACCAAAAAGGAGTACAGGAAAAGCCATGATTATTCAAACTAAATATCATGCTTATCTAATTAGCTCTGTTTCCCTCTTTCATGCACAGGTATCAACTCTATGATTTATGTACATAAAAACAATGCCATAATCTTAATAAAATTAATCAAAAATCTCTAAGTTTACTGTATTATTCTAACTTACAAGGAACTCAGAATTTAAGGTGAAAGAGCCTTTTTAAATCTAGATGCAGAAATATTGGCCTATTTTTTTCCTTTGACTCTTGTCCTGTTAGCAGTCTTCTGTTTCACTTTAGTTCAGATTGAGACATATGAGTCTCTGTGTGTGTGCAGTGTAAATAATAAACTCATATATTTTGAGTAAGCTTTTTCCAAGAAAATATTCTAACAGAAATTGTTTATTTTTTCTCAATTTCTTAAGAGATATATCAACTTTCTCAAGAGATCATGATATAGCTGAATTGACGGGTTTTTTTCTGACTTCAGGAGGGCATATTTTTTTATACCTAAAAATCTCTTTACTCTGATCATGCTTCAACTTGGCAGAATTTGTTGTTGAATAACTTATGATGAACTCAAGGAAAATACCCAAAACTCCAGAAAAATCTTCTAGATTAAGAAAATCTCACTTCATTAGAACTGATTTATAGTGCTTTTTAGGAAAATGCTGTAACCTTCCTGTAGATTTCAGGTGTATTTTAAACATTGAAGGGAATCCCATGGCACAAGACAAAACTTTTTCCATAAACATGATGCTCATTCATACTCTTTGCCTTGGCTGAGCATTTTGGACCCATGAAACACGTTTTGCATCTGATTGGGAGTGCTAACCAGGATACAAAGCAACAAGGTCACTTCTCTCCTATATGTTTGGCTAGATGCAGAAGGCAAACACCTGAATAAACAAAAACTTGCTGAAGTTAAGGCCAACCCCAAGTTAGGCCACATCCAGGTATTTTCTGTCCTTACATTAAAATTTTAGCTTAGTTTTCTTTACCCAGAAAATAAAGATTAGCCATGGTTATCACCTAAGAGTTTTTTTTCCACTCAGGTGATTAAATCAGGGAGAGTTAAACCCCCCAGATAATAAAACTTCCTCATTTTAGTAACTGGAAGGAGTTGAGAAACTAAATTAACCCAATCATGAAGAGCATGGTTGCCATTCATCCATTCCTGTTACACACTCTGGCAGCAACCAACTGCCTAACCACCAGGGATAGCCTAACCTGACACTGCTCAGATGTGGAGCTCTGAAAAGCAGCCAAAGAATTATCGTGCACAGGGAAACACATAAGGCATATGCAGAGGACTGGAAAGGAGAGGGGTGGTAAAAAGGACAGGGAAGGATTAGGCCATAATACAGAGGAGCTCTTGGATTGCCAGAGAGGGAAAAATGCTTCTGGGTATATGGGAAAGAGATATTGCAGTAGCAACGCTCCCACATGAGGCTATCACAAGCCTCATTTACAAAAGCTGCTTATTATTCCAAGATGTAGAGATTCATAACCTGGTGCTGGAGGGGCTCCAGTCTATAGTCACATATCTTTAAGTATAATGATCTTAACTAGGTAGGATAAGGCATGTAACTTGAGGTCTAGCATTAAATTAGGACACAATGTATTTTCCAGTTTATTATCTTAATTAAAAAAAAAGTATTATATCTATAAACTGAAGTACCTCACAGTATCCATGTAGGCTATTTTTCATGAGAAGATGAAATAGCAGATTTCATTTACTGCTGTCCAATTTGGCTACAAAATACTTGGGTCCAAAACCCAAAAAGTCTTGCTACAGCATATTTCTGAGAGCTAATTTCCCAGCAGTTCTGGCACCAATTCAGTGGTGGATATGAAAATGGACTTTATGTCAACTTTACCTAACATTTCCTTTTAGTGAGACATTTACATTCTAGTAGACAGAATGTGCAGTGCTGAGATATATTTACAAGCTCTTCTGGATAAAGGATTTGTTTTAGTAGGATCATCTAAGTATGTCTTCTCTTAACTTAAGCTGAAGCGTAGGCACTGAAATACATCACATTTAAGAAATGAGATTAACATAAGACAGGAAAAATTAAACTATATAAATACAGAAGAAAAATCTTTTATACCCTACTTTATCTGTAAAGAAAGTAAATCAAATGTACATTTTCACACTTTGATATCCTTTAATTTTCTGTTTTATCGTCATAGAATCAGCTGATTTTCACAGAGTGTAAATTTGCATCCACTATTCCAGAGAAAATCTAATTAGGTATATTCCCGAGTCACAAAGTACAGATAGACTAAAATCTAAAGGAAATTTGCATTCTACTGATAAAATCCATAGTAATTAAAAACTCCTTTATATTATGTCCTGTATCAAATGAAATATTTTTAATTCTGGAATAGGGTGGGTTGTAGTTATTGATTACTGAAAAAGTCAGCCATTAAATGCTTGCAAATAACTTGTCCAGAAGTAGCATTATATGAACCAAAGAACAAAAAAAAAAAGCTTGAGTCAGTATTTTTCCATGAAAATTGTTTTAAATTTTGTTCATAACAACTCCTTTCAAAGTAATTCCAGAAGTAATTTTTCCTTGTAAATGAACATCTATATTCGTCTATGTTATTCATAAACAGTGCCTTGGTGGTTTCTTTTTCAAAAGTCACAGTCAATTTTAGTAGCATATTTAATAAGCTAAGATAATGGAGAAAGACAGTTAAGTACATTCTTCATCAAAGCTTCCATTGCTCCATGTAAAACAAGTACTCTGCCCACCACCACACAAATGCTAATTAATGCTTTTAATATTAAGTCTCCATCTCTTTTTAGTGTTTCAACTTCAAAGAAGTCCTGCATCGATACATAAGTGTTTTACAGTCTTTTAATGCTGCCAAACTAGTTGAAACCTTTTTTGAAGACTATTCCCTAATCACTCCTATCTAGGAAATGTACTGTGAACATTTCTCTTTGGAAATCTTTCCCCTCTGCTTATCACTGCAGACACTGTAATGTACAACCACTTACTATTCCAAGAAACAAAGGTGCTTCTGCAGTTGTGACTTCCAACCTAATCAAATCAAATCAAACTAGGTCCCCAGCCAGTAGACAGATTCTTCCCACACGGTCCCCAGAGAGCCCTGTGACATGTAAATCACTTGACACTTTCCAGGAGGATGCTGCTCTGTGCTATGAGCCTGCAGAACACCATTACTGATTACTGCTTCCGCACTTACAGAGACAGACAACATGTTTATTTATACTGACACTTTTAAACTAGCTTATTTTCCCACTATAAAAAGCCATTTCTGTGAGTGACTGTTGCACCAGGAAAGAGGACAGACTGAGAATGGAGAACACCCTGTTCTCTACAGAATCATTTTCACTTTAAATCATGCAGATGGGGTACAAGATTCTAAACCCTCTCAGCAGAGAAGAGTAAGAGAACATACAGAGAGATGTGCTGCACCTAAATGCATGTAAAGGGATGTGTAAAAAGCATTTTGTAATACTAAAATAAAATAAAACATCTTGCTTAAGAAAATGTGAATTTGAATATGGAGGAGCAAATTAGACCTATATTTTATTTAAACGATCAGAATATAACATCTTGATTAAGTAAATTTGGATGACCGAATAGTGGCTTCAGCAGTTAATTAATCTATACTTTTCAATTCCAGTATCTTCTAATTTACAAAAAGTCTTTCAAGAAAGTTGTCAAGAAATCCCAAAAGAATTTTACTACAGAGAGAAAGTGTAAGCTGTGAAATGAGTCTGATGTATTGCACAGATGCTGATTATACATGGTAATAAAATTGACAGCTCTTCTTTGCATTTTCCCCATCTGCTTTTAAAGTAAATGGCAAAAACAGCTGTCAAAAACCCCCAAAAAATAGATTTCAGTGATGGGATTGAGTATAACTCCTGAATCTGAAGAACTGCAATACACGGCCAACACATCTCTCATCACATGCAACATCTGCCAGATTTTGGGTTTTCTTTTTTTGTTTGCTTTTAAAATAAGGAAAAAGTAATGATCTCCCTTGCTAGAGGCTATTCAACAAAGCACCTTTTTTGTCTCTCCATAACTGCACCTCTAGAGTGCTTAAATCCACTAAATGTCACTTCTAGCCTTAGCAGCAGAAGAATTCTGTTGAAATCTGTGATATCATCCACATCTATCAAAACAAAAGATATATTTTGAATAACTACATTACTTGTACTTCTTACTTTCAGGCTCTAAGTCTGTGTATTAATAATTCTGTTTGACAGTTTCCTAAATATTTGTATATAAAGAATCACTGTCAATGTTGCCCTAAAGCTTGCCAAACTGTTAACATCCTGTCTAACTGTTCTATCAAATATTTCCTCAGGGGATTGATTTTAAATGACAGACAACTCCTTAGTCTTCAGTACATCAAGAAAGTAACAAGAATTGCAATTTTAAAGCTATTAAACAATTCATTGAATTTATTCAAAAGCAAGTCTCAAACCTGCATTTCATTGCAGAAAAGGCCATCTCATGCTCTGAACTCTAAAGCATCACTAATGATGATGGGCTTGACATTCCTCCTTTGTTACAGGTTCAGGTTGTAGCAAAATACACCACTTGTTAAATAATTACTTGCTTAGTACTTCAGCCTCCGTCAATGTGGCTCCAGTGCAATTAGCCTGAGTCACCCAGAGTCAAGTTAGTCTCTCTAATTAGCCTATTTCTGATGACAGTTCTTATATTACCAAACCTAGTCAAGTTGTTCAGATGTTTTAAATTCACAAGCCTGCTACACTTGAGTCATCACAAGCAGGGACCTGTCAACCTGTCCTAAAAGAGCAGAAACACTACCTTGAAAAACCCCTCATTTTGTGAGAGGAGATGACAGGAGTCCCTACTACCTCCTAAATATACACTATGAATTTGCCACAAAATTAAAAAAAAATTTTAACTGAGAATATGTTGTTGTTTACTATGTATTTAAAAATGTAATTGTTGAAGAAACATTTGAATTATAACAAAACACAAAATACTGAAAATTCAGTATCTATAGTTTCTTTTTAAACTACTTCACTCACATAATTGCTGAGAAAAAGTAATCAGCAGTGAGGAGCCATGTGTGAAAATAAAATCTAAGATTAACACCACCTTTGGAGAGTGGCACAGCTGTCAGAGATCTAGGATGGTTTTCCTGGAAAAGTGACATGGGCCTTCTCCAGCTTCCCTTCATTCTGTATAAAATATTCATTTATTCCACGCTTGAGTTATTTTCTTTCCCTTGGCAGCTTCAGAGAGGTCCATCAAGGTGCCTCTTCTACTTAAGACCCACAAGAAAATTACACAAAACCCCGAGAAGTGGGATGGTGTTCATGCTGGCCAGTACCTTCTGCTGATTTCTGGAAACCAGCACTGCTTTCATACATTTCTTGTCCAGTTGTTTTTGTGTCTCTATGTTCTCTTGACTCCTGAAATTGTCCTATTGTCTGAATTTAATTAGTTTTCAAGATAAGACTCAAAGGTATGAAGAAAGCCAAAGACGTGAACAATGGCAGCACAGAACACAGGCTAATAAAGAACAGATTAGATGTTATATGTAAAAAAAATCTGACTATTCAAATGAAAAAGCTGATGGTTTTTGTTTTGCAAAAAGCATAAAGCCACATGATATACAGTAATTTTCAGATTAGGAAGATATTTGAGTAAGAGCATGACAAATCATTTCTCTTGTGTGCGTTAAGCAGGCAGGATTAGCTATCCAAGTAGCAAAATCATCTATTTTTGAAGCAGTCAAATGGAATATGGTTTAAGTTTTGCCCAAGAAATATTTAGGAATACTAAAGAAAAGTTACAGGTAATTCAGTGAAATCTGCATGGGTAAATTAAAAATATTAAGGTGAAGAAGTTAATAGCTCAACAGATTTCTTCAGCTCATTTTAATTTGTTTTACATTTATTCAATACACTGTCTCATGGATAATGCAATTTTTGTTATTTACATAAGTTATTCTGTGTTTATACGCATATATCATATAAAATATGTTTAAATTTTAGCAAATTTCTAAATTTTGGATTAGGAACACAAACCAGTTGTTTTATATTACAGTGGGCACAAACACTTAACTAAGAAATAATGACCCTCCCAAGACCACAGAAAAGCACAGCAAGGGAACTGCATCATGGATACACACAGGAAGAGCCTAGAGAGGTCAGTGAGTGGCAGATCATAAAGCCTCTCTTGGAAAATTATAACGTAGTATTATGGTTATTTTCATGTAAAGATTTTCAATGTTTATGGCCTTCTTTGCAATATTTAGCCAACTAAACAGGGCCAGGGACTTTTTTTAAATTAGGTGCCACAGAACATGGAAAACTCCAGTTGCAATGTGTATTGACACTAAGATTTTATTTTCCTCTCAGCTATTTTGCAGCAGATATTTCTGTTCCATTAGGAACCTTCTTTTTCCTCCTTCATATGTTAAGCCTCCTCTTTGGAATTCTCATAAATAAGCATGCAAGCAATACATTATAACTAATAATAAAGCATCTGAAGTATATGTACTATTATTATTTGATATAAGCTTTTGGACATAAAAATGCATTAAATTTTAGTCAAAACAGAAGCAAAAGCTCTAGATTTCACTGAAAATTCACTTCATAGTCCACTGGTGTAAATCTGATTTACTGGTCCAAAGCATCAGCCAGGACTGATCTTGAAAACATTGGTCTAAGAAAGATTTGGAAAGGAAGAAGATAAGAAAAGGTTTGAGGAAAAGGACACGTGAAGCACAGTTGAAGAGAAACATATATAAGAAAAGTTAATTTTAATATCAGAACAACTATATGAAGTTGCTCAAAAGTTAGGAGTGTTAGAATAAGAGCTGAGTAAATATTAGCCAGACCACATGAATTTATTAAGGGGCATTAGTTACTTATATGTCTTATAAGACACTTTATTTTAATCCATAACTTTTCAAAAATTCAAAGCCTGACAGTTTTCTAGCTTCCTACTGACCAAAGTATGTATCACTATTCATAAGCAAATGAATTTTATAGCAATTTATTTTATTTTTCATCCAAAAGTAGACATCGGGTTTCACTTGACACATGCAAGTGAAGAGTCATGTGTGAAAATAAAACCTAAGATTAACAGCACCTTTGGAGTGTGGCACAGCTGTCAGCATTTGTTACGAGAGCAATTAAGAAAAGATTTTGATAAAACTGAGAAGTTGCAAAAAGAGCCATTAGAATAAATAAATTACTTTGAAATATTTTATAGTGAGACCACAGATTTATCTATTTCAGGCAACATCAGAAGGTTAATATATATTTTGTCAAAAACAGAAGACAACTTTATAGAGAACTATTGCAAACTACTAAAAAAACTATATTGTAAAGACTAATGTCTATATAAACATATGCATATACAGAAACAACTTGGAAACACCCTTCCAGAACCTTGCTGGATGTGCAAGATTCTGACTGATGGCTTAACTGTTTAAGAGGTAAATCACATATATGAACTGACATTCCAAGTACTAGGAAGATTAATGTTTTGATTTAAACTAAAAAGCAAACACAAACCTAACTCAGAAAACCAAGCATCAATTTTAATGCCTTAATTGCATCTTCTGCACAGCATTCCTCATTCCTTTCAAGCTGCAAAGAAGCAGGGCTTGCTCTCATTTCTGTCCTGCTACATAGACAGCCACATCAAGCTTTGAGCTGTTAAAAATAGAGAAAACTGCCTTATCACTGATGTTTCAGAGCTTTCCTGCTATGAGTCTTTAAAAGGTCTTCAATAAATGTGCTTAAACTCTCTCCAGGTGACTTTTTTCTGTAAAAAGTCATCCTTACAAGTATTTTTGCATCTTGATGTAAGACTCTCTCCATTCAACTGCTACTTATTTAAGGCTGTACCTTGGACTTTTATCTAAGGATTAGTATTAAAAGACAACAGAAATGGTGAAACTGTACACATGCCAGGCGTCACTGGGACAGATACAGAAGTACTGTCTCCCAGTACTCAAATAAAATTCCTCATGTATACAAAGCACTTCCCCAGTGTCTGCAGTGTGATCAGATCACTTTATCTTGGTTAAGTCCATCTGTCAAAATCAGTCCTGTCAGTTCTCATTTCCTTTACCCTCTTTTCCTCTTATTTTTCTTTTTTCTCTCCTTTCACTTCCTTTTTTTCTCCCTTCTCCTTTAATATAATCTGAGTGTTACTGAGAGAAGCAATCTCAGAAGATTTTAATCCTGCTTAATTTCAAACACAGCTCACAAAGATGTAGTTGAGTGCTTGGCATAACACGTAATCATTAATCAACACTTATGAAAGCAAAGTATAAGAATCAGATGGGAAAAATAGCTAGAAATCAGGATGGTAAGGTAAAACAAGACTGAGGGAAAAAAAATGAGGAAACTCATGGAAAATGTAAATAATGTTGTCATGAAACAACCATACAGTTTCTACTTTTGGCATTTAAACATTATGAAACATGAAACAAAAACTTTATCTTGAAGGCCATAGTAATAAGAAGTCAGGGGCTTTTCAGCACACTGGATTTTGAAGGTGAACTGTTAAAATTCCTGACTCCTATATATTTTTTTATTTCATATTTATGTGGTTTAGGGTCTTTTATGCCTGGGACAAAGACTAGAATTACCTATAAAAGCACTCCTTATTTAACAGTGGCAATCCTCCAGTTGTCCTTCCCTCCAGCAAACCTCCCTCCTCCCCAAAACTGTATTGCAGTGACTGCTATCCTTCTGAAAAAGATTTTAATGAAGTCCTTCTTTTGACTAATGATTTTTTTAATATAAAAAAGTGAAGGAACAATCAATTTAATTCCATGCTCTTTTCACTTAAATAACCATCATTTGGACAAATTTATGGTCATCAGTGCAAGTACTCCTTCCCCTGCTTCCCCCTCCTCCACTCCTTGGAAACACCTATTGCAGTTCTATTTATTTTCATTTATGCATAAAATTACAGTAAGGAAAGAAGTTTTAGAACTACTTTGACAGGTTCAAGCCATGAAAGAGAAAAGAAAAGCAGAAGAACATAAGAGCAGCATTTTCATGAAAGTAGGTCTAGCTCATTAATGGCTTTTTGGCCTCTTTTGAAATAAGGGTCTGTCACACCATTCTGGGATAAGGTACCAGTACAATTAATAAAATTGCTGCTGGGTTGTTATTTGTAGGATTTCTCACAGTATGTTTGAACATGTGCCAAAAAAATGTCTCTATTCGAAGGGAACCAGAATTATTTCTGCCTATCATTCTCAAAGAATTTTCAGAAGGTGAATCCTGAAATGAAACCAAGTGAAAAGAGATTAACAGTGATGAAAAACTAAAATGTGGAAGGAATGCTGGCATAGAGGCTGATAAATGCTATTGCCATTAGAAAGGCTATAATTTCCAGCACCAATTAAAGTAACAGTTTTGAACCTTAATGCCATTTAATGCCTTTAACACAGGAACTGTGTGACAAAGGAGGAAAGCACTAGGTGCGTGAGGCCACTTACATTGGTTAAGTGTAACAGATTGAATGTGCCAATGAAAGGGCATCTCCTAAGAATTTCTGTAAAAGGAGAGAGGTTTACACAAAAAATCTAAACCAACTCAAATTATGATGTTTGAGATGAATTAATGAATAATGCATCATGCTTTTTTTAAGTCAATGAAAAAAGGCTAAAGTAAGGCATACTAAATAACAAAAGTTGGAAGTGCATTCATATTATTTGTGGGCATTGTATCTTGCCTCACAATGTTACAATACAGACATTAAAATAACAGGTCTATGTGAAATTATTTTTAAGTTTCCAAAATGTTTCCAGCAGGTTACTTATGTATGAAATCCATTCATTTGAACGAGAGGCAAAGGCATATCTGTGCACCTTCTTAATTTTTGTGCTTTCTGTAGAATTCACAGGTGCACTAAAACTGGAGAAGTTTTGGTGCTCAACGAAATTTATTTCTTTTTGTTTTCAAATACATATGGAATATGAACTATTTCTTTCTCAAATATTCTCAAATATTATCACATTGATTGGATAAATCTTGAAAAGTTTAGATATTCTTATTTGTCTGTCTGTGAGTTTATTTAGATAATAAAGTGGGGATTAATTTTGGAGAAAGGGTGTAACTGGTACAGATACATTTGTACTGAGTCAATACAGATTAGAATTACATTTACTGAGATGCTAAATACTTAATTTTGCTCCAAGCTTTATCAAACAGAGGGAAAAATAGAGGACAGGTTTTATTCTCCTTCCATTTTCACTGGCAGCTACCAGGAGATAAGCAGTCCTGTTCCTGAAGGCATCTTCCCAAGAGGCACTTGGCAGACAATGCACTGCCTGCTGACTGCCTCCGTGCAGCGGGAATTGCTGCTTTCAGCCAACTGACTTCTGTACCAATTGAGAAGTCAGACAGACAGCAAGACAAAATCAGCTCAGCAACACCCTGACAGTCACCAGTAAATCCGACTACACTGGAATGAAAAAGCATTTTGGCAACTGGCTCTGCCTCCTCCTGCTCCCATCATCACAGAACGCTTGCTCGTTCCTCAACAACTTCAGCTTCCAGTGCTAGCTGTTTTTCTCAGTGGTTTAGGCTATCACACCAAAGTCAGAGACAGAGAGGCTGCAGTGCAGGGCAAGCACATGCTCTCCCTGCCAGCTCTGCTACAGAGGCAGTAGCCACCAGCTTGAGAAGACACTTCCTAATGTCTTAAGACAGCATTCCAAGACAGTAGAGCTATCAAGGCAATGTAAAGCCACGCCATCAGTATCAGACTGAACAAAAAGCCTTCTCTTGTACTTTTCCACAGAGAGCTAACTCAGAGCTTCAACATGTAAAATTTTACTCAATGGAAACTGCCGATGCATAATACCTAAGAAATTCAATATTCCATTTAAATGGTTCTTTTTTTTTAACAAACTATTTAGATAAAAATTAATTTATCAAACCCCTAGGGAAAAAAAACCCATACAATTGTCAACATGGACTATACACTTTAAACCTGCGATTTCATTATTTTTATCAAAAGGATAGCAGCATTATTAATACTGATTGGTTTTATACAACATTGTCCCAAACAAACTGATAACATACTGAATTCAAAGTATTATTCTGCAGAAACAGATCAGACAACATTTTTTTCAAACAAAGTTGAGAAATCAATGTTTCATAGGGTACTGAGGAGTTGATTGAGGTCAAAGTTTCCACA
This sequence comes from Thryothorus ludovicianus, assembly GCA_013397245.1. Classification (NCBI taxonomy): domain Eukaryota; kingdom Metazoa; phylum Chordata; class Aves; order Passeriformes; family Certhiidae; genus Thryothorus; species Thryothorus ludovicianus. The sequence goes on along the minus strand of VZTB01000328.1, from coordinate 586,902 downwards.
GAAAGAACAGCAGAAATAGACAGAGAACTTGGCAAAATATCACAAAACCGTGAGCATGTGTTGAAGACAAACTTCAAAATAACTGCAAGGAAAAAATATGAAATTATAGATCTTTTTAAAGTGAATTTAAAGATCTTTTTAAATACGAATTATATTATTATTAAAATTAACCTGCTCTCCTAAGAGGCAGAAACAGGTGGAGAAACAAAATCTCACAAAAATAAGCTGTCAGATTTTAAACACCTCTGCAAAGGAGGGTTGACAGTAAAGTTTACTGTCAGCTTCATAGAAAAACATTATTTATATGAGATACAATAAAGAAAAGACAAAAGGATGGAAAGATGTAAGCACCATAGGTGTTTGTGTATCATGAAGTTGGCTGATGCACAATTTGACAGGCTGCTGGTACTCAGCACTGGATTCCTCAGATGCAGCTCATAAACAGGGGAGAGAGGGAACAGAAACTAGTTCAGAGTAAGGGAATTTGAAAGTATTGTGGATTTTTCATACTCTATCAATAAAGCATGAAATGTTAGATGAAAATGCAGAACAAGATTGGCAAAAAAGGAAAAGTACTGAAAAGATTGGGCAATGTTTGATGGAGGTAAATTAGAAGCCAATTTCCTGCAGTGTGCACAGGAATCTGGTAGCATTATAAAGATGAGTGAAAAAATAATAATTTGGCTGTTAAAGCCTGTACATCCTTCAGAAAACAGCAGAGAGCCAGCACATTTCTCTTTCCCCTCTCGATGAGAACTGGGGAGCTCCTGCCAAAGCATGTGCTTAAAATGGTGATTAAGGTAAAGAAGCCATGTGTGTGGGAACTGCGCAGTGATGGTGGAAACAGAGCACTCACTGCACCCTCTGCCTCGTGCTCAGCAGCTCCCAGTGCTCCTAATGCTGCCTAATGTGACAGCATGGGCTCATCTCTTCAAGTGTTTACTGTCAGCTACCATCTTGGCATACTGACAACATTATCGCCTAAGAAATAAGTGAAAAAACAGATTATTTTGTGGGATACAATCATTCTTTTCAATCTAATCTCAAGGGGTTGCTATAAGCAACAGTTTTAGAGGACTTTTTAAAAATGAAGCCTTAAAACATTTATTGTATGATATCAATACTGGAATGTCACAATGCTCCTGCAAGTTAAATTTAGTTAAAAGCAGAAAGGACTGAAGTCTTTCATAGAGCAGCTTTAAGATTTGACATACAACCTCATCCAATTTTAGAAATAGCTGTGGATGCGATAATAGGATTACATTTACCAACTTCTTTCTTCTGACAAAATCATAACAGCTATAAAAGGCCTAGGACTCTGCAGGGCTAGTTCAAGTTAAAACATGATGCAACATGTACTGCCAGTTAAATAACACAAGTGATTATTAGGTTGCAAAAAGCAAATGAAAGAAAACTAAAATTCTGTTAATAAAAACATGATGATTCACTGTCATCTGGAATACTGTATTCAACTCTGGTCATTGAAAATTAAAAAAGGTTACAAAACAAGTAATTCAGAGAAATAAGAGGAGATTAATTAGGACATGGAAAGTTTTATCATCCAAAAAGATTGAATGGAATTGGAACATTAGTTCAGAGAAGAGACAGATGAAGATGGCATGCAAAATAGAAGGTGACAGAGCACATTATGTGACTGCATTTTCCTTCTCTCTACAAAACCAAAGGAACATTAATGAAACTTTAAAAATCTGTATTTTAAACTTGAAGTATGAGCACAATTCCCTAAAATTTGGGGGAGGCCCCAAAATTTGTTATCTTAACATAAAGATGTAAACACAGTAGGATTTAAAGATTGGATATTTAAAAGAAAACCCTTTTTTCCCCTGAAAGCTATGGAAATTTTCGAGTTTCAGAGCAATCCCAAAACATATTGGGAGAAAAGAAAATATTTTTGCTACTGGTATCTTATTTCTTAAGTTTTACATTTCTGTTTCCAAAATATTCTTTAGGGACAATCAATGTAGGCCACTGGCCAGGGTGGAGTGCTGGGTTGATCCAGTCTCAGACTTCCTCCACTCTTTATTGGTAAAACCTTTTCCGTGCCATAAACCACTCCTTTTCCTTTTCCTTTTCCTTTTCTCTCTCTCATTTTCTTTGATGCTATGAAGCTAAATACATCTCCCATCCATGACAAACATAAGACAACTATTACTAATTGTTTTCTTCACATTAAAGCAGTGAGTATAGCATAAAACTTTTCCCACATAACTGGCAAAATGGATTTGTCAAAATTTTAACTCCTTTTCAAAATATTGACAAGGAAGCAGAAACAATCCTGTGATCCTCAGCAAATACGTGATCCTTTAATTCTTTCCCTCAGTTTATGCCTCTGTGTCAACACCCTTCCTTCCTTCCTTCCTTCCTTCCTTCCTTCCTTCCTTCCTCCCTTCCTTCCTCCCTTCCTCCCCTTCCCTCCCTTCCTTTCTTTCCTCTCAAAAGGAAAGCATTATTCTCCCTATGATAAGGTCAGCCTACCAATGGTTCAAATCATATCTTGTATCATATTCTTATCAGGTACTCAAAATCTATCACTGAAGTTCAGTTCTGTCACCACACCAACAGTCACAGGTGTGCATCTGATAATACAAAATAATTACTTAAATTTGACTTTTTAATGTTATATCTCTTCTGACACATCCTGAGCAAAATACTGTGATCTTAATTTTATTTAGCCAGAACCTATGAACTAGATAGAATACAGATAATATATAGTTTACACTGTATGAACTATATACACTGTACATATGTACATGAGCACACATATATCTCTATCTTTAATGGATTATGGATCTCAGAATGAGAAAAAGACTCACTCTGGAAACCAAATGATGTCTAGCCTAGCAGGAAACATTGGGCATCAGTTTGCAATCTATTAAATGCTTAGCCAAATACCCTTTTCCTTGTTACATAGTTACGTTTACTCTCCAATACAATAAAATGCTGAAGAACATAGCATTCCATGCTTAAAACTCAAGGGTATTTCTTACACATCTAAGAAAAGTACAGTGGAAAAAAAGTCAGTCTTCATTGCCTGTAATCCAGTGGTTAGCACCAGAAATACAGTGAGGAATATTTGACATGTACTCGCTACTTCTTTCTTGCAATATTTTTCCTCCATGCACATAGATGCACTTGTGCAAGTAAAAACGTCGGTATACAGCTCATTAAATAAAGAAAACAGTTCTGTGCAGCCTTCCTGGCCACTGTGAATGGATTTCATGAAAGAATCACTTTATTTTGAAGCAGAGGGAATTTTCTAAGAGTGGTGAAAGGTAGAAGGGTTTGTATTATACAGCTAAGTGACTGTACTGGATCGTGTAGGGTAAACCAGGACAGTATTAACAATAGTAATAATGAACTGACAGATGTGATTATTATTCACATAATAAGAAGAAACCAGTAGTTCCAACCCTGTAATGTTCAAAACTACAGGTCAGATATCAACAGGCCAATCAAAATCTCATTCTGTGCAGTCCTAGTTTTAAACATTCAAGATCATCTTGTATCATCAAAATACTCAAAAGCTTTTTATTCTGTATATTTTCTCCAACTCATTTACTTCTAGTCAGACTTCACTTACCAGGTTGTCATCACAGCTACTTTCCCACAATTTCCCTGAAGGGAACTCCCAGATTCCCTTCCAAAACTGCTCCTGCTGATCCCAGAAAAAAAGATGTTCATGTTGATGTTCCCCAGCCCACCTTGTCAGCAAGTTCACCTTTTGCTTTTGCTGCTCACCTGCACAGACGACAATGCAGCAGTAACATTCCTACTTTGACCACACAACCTCTCAGCCTCATTGTTTTTGGAGACTGTTGGCCCTTGCTATGACTCTGCTCTACAGTCAGGACGTGGTAGTACTTTTTGTATATGACATGTCATGGGACACTACCAGTGTTCATGCTCTTCTCTACAAAGGTACATGGTATTAACACAATGATTACATTTTACTCTTGCCTTCTCATATTACCCTCTGAGGACACTGCTTCAAGCAGAACACATTATTGGTGGTGTGAATTGCTGATCTTTCATGCAAAGTTATGCCTCTCCAGCAGGAAATCTCATGAATAATGTGACTGAAGCTGAGTGGCACCGTTTAACCTCAACTGGCAATTAACCCTCACAAAGCTGCTCACACAGTCCCCACACAATAGCATAGGGGAGAGAATCAGAAGGTTAAAACTGTGAAAACTCACGGGCTAAGACAGTTTAACAGGTAAAGCAAAAGCTGCATGCAGAAAAAGCAAAGCAAAGCACAGAATTCATTCGCCACTTCCCAAGGGCAGGCAGGTGTTCAGCCATCTCCAGGAGAGCAGGGCTCTGCCACATGTAGCAGTGGCTTGGGAAGACACACACCATCACTCCGAACCTCTCACTGTTCTTGTTCTTCCCCTAGCTGTACATGCTGAGCACGATGCCCTGTGGTATAGAATATCCCTTAGCTCAGTTGGGGTCAGCTGTCCCAGCTGGGTCCCCTCACTCACTGTGCTCTCCAGCCTCCTCTGGTAGAGTTGGGTGAGGAGCAGAAAAGGCCTTGGCTCTGTGTAAACACTGCTCAGCAATACTGAAAATATCTCTGTTTCATCAACGCTATTTTCAAATCCAAAATATGGCCTCATACCAGCTACTATGAAAAAAACTAATCCTATCTCAGCCAAAACCAGCACAGAAAGTGACCATGAAGGCAACAGGCCTGGAGGAGTCTGCAGTGAAAAGCCACTCACTTGTAGAAGAGCAAGGATTCCCAAACTCTTTTAAAACCAATCCAGAATGCAGTTTAATCATGAAATATGAGTAGCATGTACAAAAATAATTCATAAGATAGCATAAAGGTCTTAAATGCTTTCATACACCTGCAGATTCATTTTTATATCTGAGGTTAAAGGTATATACCAACATTCCTACCCTATATAATGCATAATTTATACAAATAACAAAAATTAATACATAGGAAAAAGATATTTTCTTTAGGTTAAAGGAAAAAAAGTCAGATTACGCACATTTCAGTAATGGTTTCTGGCAGGTTTGTTGGGATTTCAGTAAGCCCCTTCCCACGACAGTCCACGATGTTGTTACTACAGGTGCATGCAGTAGGGCAGTGCAAGACACTGCAGGATGGAGCCATAAAGGACTGGTGACCTGCAAAGGAAAGCACATTTTATACTTACTGAAAGAATTTAAGGCAGAACTTCTAAAATAAACATTGTAGCCTACCAGAACTTTCGATCTGCATTTATTTAAACACACAGATAACACTAACATGTTGATACAACCCAGAGAGGTGAAAGACAAATGCTCAACTATTGTGAAAGCACTACATAATTTTTTAACTTCTTTAGCAAAAGTCATTCAAAATCATCTTGTTTAAGAAGACTGTGATCCATTTTTCAGATATATTTTATTTATTGTATGATATTAAACACTATTTACCGATTTGTTTAGTTTTCAGAATGTTGCATAGTATTGCATGAAGTAATGCAAGTCAAGAGAAATGAATAAACTTTGCTACGAGCACTGAATGTGACCTGCCAGTTTTGTTCTGTTCTGCAAATATTTATTTGAATATGGTCTTTCAGTTATGTATTACTTACAGACAATTTTGGAGTTTTCATTCATTTCATGACATTTTCATTCAGTCACACAAAAATACATAAAAGTTTTGACTTCACATCTCTTACTCTGTTCTAGCTCAGCAGACTTCTTCCTCCCACAATCTGCCATTCTTACTAACTCAGGTGGCTAGTTCACATGAGCCCCCCCTTGACTTCTTAGTGTTGTATGTTAAAGTAATTTTTTTAAATTGCATTTAAATTTAATAATTTCATATTTAGGTATGCTTTATAAATAGAAAACCTTATAATATTTCCTTGCAAATATAGACTGCACATTTTATAATACATTAATGTACTCATGCTTCTATTAATTTAATGATACAGAACAGTTGTTTTGTAATGATACAGAAAGACATAAAGGGATGAGAAAGGCAAGACACCCTTTTCTTTCTTTTTTCTTTAAGTTAGAAAAAGCTAGAGACTGTTTTGCTATTCTCAATGAAAAAAAGAAACAACTATGAAACCACAATTTAACTTCTCTCTCACAATATTAATGTCATATATTAATATAGGAAGGGTACACTGATAATGTAAGTTGCAGTCAATTCTATTCCCACTTAAAACTTCATATAACAGCTGTCCAAGTTCTAAATTGCTGAAAAGATTCTAAAGCCAGGTAGGATGGGGCTTTGAGCAATCTAGTCTGGTGGAAGGTGTCCCTGCCCTTGGTAAGAGAATTGGAAGGTGATCTTTAAAGTCTCTTCCAAGCCAAACCATTCTATGATTCTATGAGACAGAATTTTATAATATAATAATTTGATTTCACATTCCTGTTTGTGTTACAAAAGTACAAACAATAATCAAATTTGATAATACACACTATTATTTTTATACTACCAGGAAGGAAATGTTTCACCTACCTTTACTGAACAAAAACACAGTGATTCAGAGAGAAAACATGGTTATTCCCCTTGCTAATAATCAGCATTATAATGATCAAGTTATAAAACTGTTCTTGACACTCAGGCTCTGCAGCCGTAACACTTACATGTAAGATACACGAAATTATCTTGTTAGGAGCACTTTTAAATGTACATAAAGGCAGAATTAGTGGCAAGAATACTGTTAGCATTTGCTGTGTGAAGATGGCAGTGCCTTACACTTCAATGTCAGAGGCTATTTAATAAAGACTGAACATTAAAAACTCCATAAAACTCTTTTAGAAACATAGATCTAAATGCAAATTTTGGCATATTTGGCAATAGGCTTCTGGGAGTTTCCAGAAAATCAACCAGCAGGAGAAACTCTGCTGAACCACTGAAAAGACAGAAATATTGCAGCTGGTTTCTAATGTTCTTGGCAAAAGTTAAAACAGTAGACACAAGTTACAGAAAATTTTCAATCTGAGTGTAAAAATATTTAAATAAGAAAGATAAACTTGCCTTCTTCCTCATCTAGAAGATACAAATAAAGGAAAAAAAATTGAATAGAGAAAATGTGATTAGTAATGAACTGTTAGTCATTTCATTATTTCATATCAAAAAATAACCTTATGCATTAAAGCATAACAATAAAATTCAGAAAGTCACTTAGGGATTCAGGGTAATATTTAAAAGTCAGAAAATAGCAACAAGTATATACCTGTAAAGTTTTAAAAAAATAATTCCTTATTACTAATAAGGTGTTCCTTATTACTAAGGTGCTCTCAATCAGTACGCCTTCTATTTCACTACCTGTATCTCTGCCCCACAATTACACTTTCAGAAGGCCATAAAATCTATGCGAATGCAATATTTACACAAGATTTGCGAGGACACGAGCACCCCCACGAACACCAATCAAAACCGATTAATTCCTCGCGATAAACAGTCGCGATGAGCCCTCGCGATGAGCCCTCGCGATGAGCCCTCGCGTTGAGCCCTCGCGATGAGCCCTCGCGATAAGCAGTCACGATGAGCACTCGCGATGAGCACTCGCGATGAGCACTCGCGATGAGCACTCGCGATGAGCACTCGCGATGAGCACTCGCGATGAGCACTCGCGATGAGCCCTCGCGATGAGCCGTCGCGATAAGCACTCGCGATGAGCACTCGCGATGAGCAGTCGCGATGAGCACTCGCGATAAACACTCGCGATGAGCACTCGCGCTTGGGCTGCGCGGAAGCGAGCGCGGTGGGCGCAGCGCGGGCGGGCGGCCCCAGGCGCGGCTCTGGGGGTTCCTCTTACCGCTGCAGACAAACTCCCGCTTCTGGACCTCGGCCACGTTGTGCCCACGCAGGTGGGAGGGCCCCATGCACTGCGTGTAGAGCCCCACGCGCGGCCGCTGCCGCAGCCAGTCCGACAGCCAGGCCAGGTGGCAATCGCAGAACAGGTTGTTGGAGTGAAGGCGGCTGCAGGGAACCAAACACGGCAACACCTTCCAGTCAGGAAGAGCAAACAGAAAACCAGCCCTCCTTCAGCCAGCAACTATGCCAATTAATAAAACTGTTAATGAAGAGCTTTTTACTTTCGTTGAAAGCCTGGGAGTTACAACTTCATAAATATAACTATACCAGCGGCAAAATTACTTCTTATTTGCAGTCTAATTAACTAGAAGAAAAAAGGAGGCTTCCTAACAAATCAACTTTTCTGTAGTTTCCTGTTTCTTGTCTAAAAGAAAGAAGTAAATATATAAAAGCTTGAAAGGTGACATGGGGCTCTTTAGTTCCGATCTCTGTAAATAGCGTATAAGATAAAAAATATCTCAAGAAAATTGTCCCAGAGTGGTAATAGCACAGTGTCAGAAAAAAAAAAGGGTTAATAAAAGATTTTGTTTCAAATTAGATATATCTGTAAGTCTGGCCATTATTAGTCTCTATAGAAACAGCCTGGAAGACCCCTTTAACAGGTCATACTCATTTTCTGCTGAACAAGATGGAGTAATAATTCAATATAAAGCACCTTCTTTCACATCTTTTTTCTGATTTCCCCTCCAGTTGTTTAATAGCAGAAAGTGGGATTAGCTGCTTTTGGCTGTTAGGGATCTACATTTTAAACAATGCCTGAAATTAATTAGAAGATCAAATGGAAGGAAGTGATGGAATTAAGAAAGTTGTTTCTTTGTTGGTGTGGTCTGACACAAGACCATGGCTCCTTGCCAAGTGGCAAAAAGCACTTTGCCATTGATAAAATATCAGACAAATGTATTCACTAAATTAGGTAAATTACTCATTTCTGGCTCTTACATTTTCTTAAACTACTGAAAAGGATGCTCACAGCTGTAAATCAAATCGTTACTCAGAACCATCCATAACAGGGACATGCCATTTTGGTCCTTTTTAGCTGATGTGCTCAGTCCTAACTAAATAACTGTAAAGGAAGTGCAGAAATTCAGAGTGTAGACAATGAGTCTAACTAATCCATTAGAAAATAAATCTGCAAAGTAACATGAAATATGTAACCAACATAAACTAAAATATTAACCAACAACACTTTTTCACCCCACAAATGACTAGAATTTAAAGGCAATATATTTTCCTGTACTAATTCTTGGACGAGTGCTTTGCAAATACAGCACACAATACAGCACACTCATTCAGTGCAATCTGTGACCAGTTGTAGGCAAATGGGATGTTACAGCTATAATCCAGGATTTTGTGTGTCCAGATTATTTTGTTTCTAAAATATATTTTCAGAAAACGAAATATCCTAACCAAAGAAAATGTAAATATTGCTAATTTGATTAACTCTATTTTATGGTTCAAAAGAGAAACTGTATTTGAAAGTTCGAAAAAAGTACAGATTGCACATTTTCAAGACTCAGGCCTGAAAAATAGAATGAAATTCTATTATGAAAATCTACCTGAGGTCACCAAAAGCCCATAATCAGCACTATTTAAGTACTCTTGTATTTGCCCAAGCAAGAATAGTTGCCATTCTGTTATGAAATCAACAGAACTATTAATCTGTGTAAAGTTTCTCCAGTGACAAGCCATATCTTAACCTGGGTGAATAGTCCTACTGATTTCAGAACCCAATATGGGTAAAAGAAACTAGGCAGGCTTTTTTGTAAAAGTAATTCTTGAACACTAACAGTTACTCTTGAATTCTGATAGAAATATTCCTTTCACTCTTAATTCCTACCTCACTGGAAAATATGTTTAAAAGTGAGTCTCTGAACTAAACCTGATTTTGACAGTCAACACAATCTAGATGTATTTGTAGTCAGTAGTAATATACAAAAACATAATTTCAGCCCATATGACTTGCACAGACGATCTTTTCACTGCGCTTTGTTTTAGAAGCCTAAAGTGTTCCTCTGTCAAAGTCATAACCTCTAAAAATGAGGACCTTATTGTAAATGCTGACACAACTTTAATTATAATAGCACTACCGGATGATGCTATAATTTTATGTTACAAAGAATGTTGGCAAGCCAGTTTAGTTTAATTAGGTCTGCTAGCATTACAGTAATAAAAGCATAAAGATTTCCCATTTATCACATCTGACAGTCAATCAAAGAATCTCCAATGTTCCTAAATAAAACGTGACCCATTCAATAGCTCAAAGTAAAACAAATTTTTGACTTTCAAAAAACATCAATTCTTTTCTCTATATAGCTGTAACACGTAAGAAGAATTTCCCCTGTCCTCATAGTTTTTTGGTTAGAAAGTGAAGCTTTCCTGTGACTGAATACAGCACTATGGGAATCCCATTTGGGAAGAGGCCATGAAACCTTTCTTATGGACTTACTCATTTCATATCCTAAAAAAGTTGATGGAAAAGGATACAACTTCTTCTTTATCTCCTGGGCCCCACGTATAGCTTTGAGGTCACTTGTTAGGTTTACCTTTCAGAATTGGCTTCCACACACAGACTCCATGCTCGCCAACCTCATGAGACATCAATATTTTTTATTTGAGCTTATGCTTGCTTTGCCTGTATATTATTTATAGATCCCTGACAAAACTTAATAGGGGTAAAAATAAAATATTGGACTGATAAAAAGCAGCCAGTTTCAGTGGGACTACTCACAATGTTCTGAGTTTGGGCATATGGTTGAAACTTGCCACGGATAGCCGAGTGATGTTGTTATTGTTGAGAGTGCTGCAAAGCCAAGAAGAAGCACATTAACATCTTAAGAGTTTTGTCACATTTAAAAAAGGCACAGCTAATGAAAGTCATGGTCTACTGTTTTTAGGGATGGGTATGAGGAAATAACTCCCTTCTTTTAGTTATAGTTTTCGTCCCTGTTTAATCCCCAAAAAAATACCATGGTTTTACCATTACCAATCCCAAGGAAGAGGTCACAGTAGCCTATAACACACTCAAAAGGAATTTCCACCAATATTGATAACATCTATGGCAATCAAGTCAAACTTGACATCCTGAGGTAAAAAGAATCCTTGGAGAAAATGTCTTGGTTCTAGGATACTGATTTTTCTTTCTAGCTTCTGAGAGTCTGATTTTTTGACAGATGATACAAGACCTGAATGGCTTTTTTCCAAGTATTTTAGAAAAGATTAACTCTGAGCTGCACTTAGGTTTTATATGGAATGAGTTACTATAGATGATCCAGAGCTGCATGAACAATAGGGGAGTTTCCAATATGATAGGAGTCAGGAATTATAACACTAGCAAACTAGTAATTTACATTTTAGACAAGGTGTTGGGAAATCGAGATAGGAACTAGAAACAAATCATAGCCAATTATTCTTGGCTATACAGGCCCGTTAAACTCTGTAAATGTAGTTCGTAAAGATTCAGAAATTTTATGAATTAACTTGCAGTTAAATATTGTCTTTAGGCTGCAAATAAAATGCAAACAAACTTGATTCCAAAAAAAGGTAGCAAGCAATAGGATTTACAGATTTGACTTCGAGATTACTCATCTGAGCAGAATGGATAATGAGCTCAATGTAACTAGAACAGTAATAAATAATAATACCCACTGAAAAAAGCTTTTCTCCCTTTTGAAAGAGAAAGTATCTTCCTTTTTTCTTTTTTTTTTCCTTTTTTTTCTTCCAAGATAAATTTACANTTTTTTTTTTTTTTAAGGACAACTGCAATTTATATCTATTTTGAACACATTTTCAGTACTGTCTGATCATGAAACACAGAAAGGTAAAACCACAGCACCCTTACCAGGATCAAGCTATATATCTCCGCATTAACCAAGCTATTAATTACTGGTGCAATGTGCAGCATTTTACCTCTGTGTGCTTATTCATTCCATGTACTAAATCTTTCCTTTGCTGTGCATAAGGAATCTCCTCCGTGTGTTCTTAGGGATACATGAACAGAGAGAAGAATAATAGGAAAAAAGAAAAAAAACCCAAACAAACCCAAACAAGTAAATAGAGGAATTATGCCCCTTTTCAAAACATTACAAAAATAAAACAAAAAATGGCCAATGTATTGGGTATATCAACAAAAAATTATTTTAATGAATAAATGTCAGTAAATTGTGGCAGTTTTCTTACAATATCCATATAGTAAATGACGGCTCCCACAGTTCTTCCTGCATAACTTCTTATAAGATTTTAAAATCATATCTTTTCAATGAAGGGAAGGAAAATCAGCCAATATTTCGATAGCTGTTAAGAGAAGGCGAATCTACAAATGTTTTAGTTTCCAATTTCAGCTCTTTGATGTTTGCCTTGCTATTTTGTATATATGAGCTATTAATTTATTTTCTTAAGGTAAAGAAAATTAGATATAGGAATAGATGTAAGGGATACATATGGAATTAAGTTATTTTTATAGTTTTAACTCTATAATTTTTAAAAAATGCTTGATTTCATTACAGATATGTAGTTAAAAAAAGTTGGCTCAATACTTTTACCTAACTGTTACATACTATAGCAAAGACTGTAATGACTTTTTTTCTATTTTGTAGACACTTTCCTTTTTTTTTAACATGTCAGCGTTATATTTTTACCATAGTCTGTTTTCCAAATATAGCAGATTTCCCTTTAAAAAAACCAAAAAAAGGTGAAGGAAAACTAACATTTCACATAAACTCCTGGGGAGGAATACACAGGCTATTTTGTATCTTTAACACTAATGGCCTCAAAAATTCTACAATTTTTTAAACAAGATATAAGACTCGTTACTTTGATAAGCATTTCAAACTGCTACTAAAAAGGATTAAAATATTTTTAAAAGCTTTACCTCAAACTTGAAGTAATGTCCACTTTCTCTGTTTAGTTGGAATAATTAACTCCAAATGAAAACAATATGCATAATCTTATTTGCTACTCAGTGCATACACAGTATGGTCTGATCTACACAGCTTTCATCCTTTAAGCCTTATTGTAAAGGAAGCTTAATTAGATACAAAACCTTCAGTAGTGTTTTCTTAAAATGCCATGAATCTTTACATAATTTTTACCACATAACATAATTCAAGACAGCAAACATTTAGTTGTGTATTTGAGCAATGCTAATAGACTATGTATATCCATTCATGAAAACTCTAACTTCATACTTTTCTGCAGACTATTATTTTAGAGGTTTCTTTCCTCTTTTTTCCACTCATTGAAATCAATGTAAAAATTGTACCCCTGACCTCAGCTGCAAGGATGACCTTTTAGGAACCTTAAAATTGCAAGCATTAAAAAATGCAAAAAACATTTTATTTATTCATTTTTAATAAACATTTAACCCTTGCACTTGTAAAGAAAGGCTCATATTAACAAAAAAAGCAAAACCAAACCATAATAAGCAGATTAAGCCATCACTGGAAAAAATATTTTGTCACATATAAGAGTTCCAAACACAAAATTCTCAGAGAACATCACATTTGCTGACAGACAACTAATCATCAACTTAACAATTAGATGTAGTATTGAACCTACAATACATTTTACATGGCTTTATACCAGAGTGTTAACATTAGGCTTGTTATTCATGATTGCAAAGTAAAAAAAAAACAAAAAAATTGAATTTGGCTTCCAGTTTCAATCACTCATAAGTAAAACCATGTAGTGTTCAAAAAATAGAAAACTTTTACCATCAGCTACTTACATACTGCTTGGTTTCTTAAACATGAAGACACTCCATGTTTTCAGAAAAGCTTCTATTCTTCAGAATATTTAAAAAACCCAAAAAACCCAAATACAACAAAACCCATTTCCTCACCCTCCTCAAGTTGTGATTTATCAGGCGTGATTTAAATTAACAGGAAGTAACTCACTGATACACAAATTCTTTCACTTCTATAAATGAAGAAAACCCAAATAAAATGTGTCATTTTGACTGACAGAGCAAATATTTCAGGAATGTGTCCTGTGCCTCAGATTTTTTGAGAACTAAGGCGCTTTGCTCATTACAGTAACTATTCTCAGATGATAATTTTGTTACCTTTAACCTCCCTGATAGACACTTGAAGTGGGAAAAAAGGAATGCAAAGAAGTGTTGCAATAATAATCTTCTGTGACAAAAAAGGAGATGTTTTCCTACACATACAAAAGTATTTATACACATAAAACTTAAAACCTTTTAAAAAGAAGTCATTAACATGGACATGCTAAACGTCTTAACATATGCTAGCGTTTGCTAGAAAGTGGCTCTTTGAAAACATCCAGATTGTCAAATAGATATAGCATATTGTTCCTTACACTGGGTCTGAAAGATCATACTGATGCTGGGTATACAACAAAAGCAATCCTGAAAATGTTCAGTACATCAACAGTAATGAATAATTAAAAAAATTAATTGGTTAATTAATTGGTTAATTAATTGGTTAATTAATACTGCTGCCCTGCCCTTTTAAAAATTAAATATATTCTTTTCTTACAGTATTTGCCAGTGTCTTTTTTTATTATTATTATGTTTAATGGCTGTCTTGGAGAGTAAAGGACTATCTATGCCTCTCCATATCTTCTTACCATTTTATAGCACATCACAGTGGATTATTTTAAGACATCTTTTCACTAGACCATCCTGACACCAGGCTGCAGCTCGCAGATAAGCGGCTACATTAGTACTCCCCAGATAGAGCTCCTGCTACAAGTAAGAGATACAAGGAATACTTACAGCACTTCCAGGTCACGCAGAGCCCTAAATGCCCCATCTTCAATACAGCTGATCTGGTTGTAATCCAGTTGCCTGTTAAACAGATTAGGAAGGCATTTGTAAGGGAGAGGCGCGCTGTAAGGGGTGGCAGAGGCAGGCCAGGCAGACGGACGGGCTCTGTCGCACGGCGCTGGCCTGCACGCTGCCACAGAAATCCCTTTTTGTTCTCCACTGTCTGCGCAAAACAGCAGCGCTGGGAAAGCTCCAGTAAATAATAACTGCACCTTATATTAAATGCCAAAGGAATGCAATTTCATTACATCAAGAAAAGCTATCCATTAAAAGCTCTCAGCGTCATCTTGCTGAAACAATTTCATTAAGGTAAAGGACGGTAAATCACTTAATGTCACACGCATCCCCTCGGTGACCTAACAGAATCCATTTATCAGAGCAGCCCAGCTGCATGTTAATTCCGCCCGCCGCGGCAGGGACCAGGGACAGGCACCAGTTTTAGGGGTCTCCCTGCGTGTGTGCATGCCAGGAGCAGGTGGGAGGTGTTACCCCCAGGTATGCGGGGGATTTAGAGTAATTACCTCCTGGAATATGCCTACATGTAGAAATAACAGTGTCTGAGGCATTTACAGACCTCTTTACTTATCTCCTTTAGTTCAGCTTCAAATGAAAGTAGTGTTTCTGCTGTAACCTTCAGTATCTGGTTTTCTACAGACTTTGTGCTGTCTGCAATTATATGCAGATAGTATGTTGTAATGGAGCACTTCAATTCTAGACATAAAACTCAGCAATCCATCCCACTCATTATTAATCCTTAAGTATGAAGTTATGAAAAATTTAGATTCGTTTCTCTGAAGATGATTATTATCTTTTCAATTCAAAACATTGATACAGCACATATCGCCCAATTAAAAACGTCTACTTAAATTAACAACTATGCAAACATAAAATTACACTTTCTCTACTGATAAAAGCTTTCCCTATAAATACTGAAATGTCTTATGTGTTTCAGGGCTTTGACTTGCAAAGCAAAGATGATAAAAAACCTCACTTTAAAAACTTCTCCAAGCTGATAGCTTGTCAGTGTCAAATAATATCTGATTAAATGTGTATGAACAATACTAAAAAAATGAACAAAATACAAATGATCTCTGCCCTTCTGCCCTCAATTATATATTAGCTAGCAGGACTAATGACACTTTTACTAAAGCATTTTCTGTGATTCTTCTAAATCTATGATAGCATTTTACTTTATTAATAAATCATCACACCCACTGCTGAAAGTAACGTACCAACTTCTATAAAGTTCTTCTAGTTTCATCTGAATTACTACTACAAGGGAATAAAATATTGTCATAATTGTAACAGGGCCTGTGTTTCTGTGTATTGAAAGCTAAATGCAAACTATCAGTTGCTGAATATGATCTTTAATCATTTTGGTGCAATGTTACAACACCAGTGCTGCAGTGTTGGAATATTTAGGTCTACTTTCTAAGGCTCCTTCAATTTTTAGTAATGAATTTCATTTAACAATTAAGCTAATAGCCTTTTTATTTTAAAGAGGTAAAATATACACACAGTACAATTCTCTAACCTCTCAAACAATTTATCAAAGCTATTTAAATTACTACAATGGCATGAAATGTTACCCTTGACACAATACAAAAGAGAAATTGTTTCCAGACAAATTGGAAAAATCTTTTAATGCCATCAAATTTGCCTAATGCAGTCTGCAGGTTAATCTGTAAAAGGGTGAGCTGTATGTTTGCCCATATCTTATTATCCTTAGCTGTCAATGTATAAATCAGTGCTGACACAGCTTCTTCTAAATCATCCATATTATACACAAAGGAAAATCTTTTAAAGCAGAGAAAGCACTTGAGCAAATCTTGTTCTACACAAACTGAAAGGCAGATTTCTTCCACTAGACTGGCAGCAGTTGCGGTGATCCCGAAAACTTTTGGACTTCTTCCTTTAATGAGTCACCATGATCGCTGCCTTAGTGAAGGGTGAGTTGTTTCCATTTAAACCTTCTTACCAGAAAAGATTACTCTGTTTGCACTGAACTAATGAATTGGTTTCAGTTTGAGGAAGGGAAGTTTGCACATGGGAGAGGAAAAATATTCCATAGTTTTAAAAATTACTGTCTTTGAAAGATGCTACCATCATTATGTTATAGATTATCTTCCATCAGTTACAACCATGATATAAAAAATGATTAGACACACAGCATGAAGAACAATTGGTGTGATATATATACATATATATATATATTTATTTTTTCAAGCTATAAAAGGGACATGACTTTGAAGACTGTGGGACTGGCTTGGATAGCAATTTATGGTAAAAGTAAAGGTGAAGGGTAAGGATACCTAGATGACTACATGACCCAAACAGAAAGTTGGACAATATTCCACAATCAGTGTAACATTAATTTATGATGTCCTTCTAAGAGATATACTGAAGCAATGTGATTGTGTTTTTTGATAAAACTGGTTCTTGACAGCAAGCATGTATTAAGCTATGCCTTGATGCATAGACAAGAATACTAGAAATTAAAAAGTACATATTTATCTAATTTTATATTCTATTGTTTATGTTAAGTATGACTTTCAAAACCACATATAAAAAATTTCCAATACCATAATGAAACTCCTCACCACTAAGCTAGTGGTTATACCAATAATCCTAATTCCATTTTAGAAATCTTTTCTTTCCACAAAGAGCTGCTTTTTTTTTTTTTCTTTTTAAATTATTAGAACACTGTGACAACTCAAGCTGACCAGACATGGACCAGAAACTCTGGCCCATTCTCATCCTTCCCCTCTCCCCAGTTTGTCTTTATCATCTTTTTGCCTGCTCCATCTCCTTTTTGGGTCTTTTCTATGTAGGATCTCTCCATGGTTTGCTAACTTGCTGTTCTTTTTGCCTCTAACACTCACACAGCTTCAGCAGTGCCATTCCTGTGAAGCTCATATGATACCAAACAACAGTTGTCACATTCAAAATCACCACAGAGAACTGACTGGATTTTGTACCCATGCCTGCAGCATTACCTGGGTATTTTGTATATGAAATCATCTAACTGAATTAATCTACTGCTCCTTAAAATGTAAATGTTTATGCAAGTTCAGCAATAAGAACTAGTGAGAATAATAAGCATTCAACTAATAATATGCCTACTTTAAAATATTTTTTATTTATTGCTCTTGTGGATACATCTTATGCTGTAGAAACATGTTGCTAACTTATATTTTCTTCCCTTCTGGCATATGTTGTCTACCAGATAATGATAAATAAAAATAAAAAAAGATAAATGAATAGCTTAAAATAAACTTTGTTATCCCACAAGAAGAACATTTAATGACTAACAGAAGATGTTGCCTACATTTAAAAACTATTACCCTCATAGAGGAAAAATCTCTCATCTGACTCTTGACACAGAAAACCAGATTCTTAGAAAGTTGAAAGTTTGGAAGAATAAAAAATAATTGTCTGCTTTACTGTCCTGTTCTTCACAGTTTGAGGTCAGTTTGTGGTCCTGTGTAAGAGCTACTTTTTCAGCAGAACTGAGTTATATTTCCTATTTCTTACTTTTCAATTTCAGGACAAATCAATAATTTCAGAGGAATTAGTTAAAAATGATGGAAAAAAAAAAAAGAAGCCAAAATTTATTCTATTTTTATTAAACATCAAAGAACTGCTTGTTTCCCATGACTATTAATATTTACATCCAAGTAACACATACTTGCTGAACAAACTAGGGGTTTTAGAAACTAAAATATTTATAGTTCAATTGCTCAATCCTCTAAAAATTATTGAGCACTCTACTTGGGTAATCCCAGAATTATTTTATAGGAGGAAAATAATATTTAAAAAAAAGTAAAAATGAAACAGAAGAATGTCATCAAAAGGAGGATGTACACAAAATGAAAAATCTCTGTTATGTGATTCAAAGATATTAGCACACTATAAGAAATAACTTTTTAATAGAAAACAAAGCTTTAAAAATAGTATTGAAGCACTATTTTTTATAACTATCAGTAAGAACAAGTTGTTTTTTTCCCCTAAAGGCCAAGGGGTCACCAACCTGCTTGGCAAGAAGAGGTTTAGGGGGCACTAGTAAAGTGTACCTATTCTTCCTTCATGACTTCAGAGCTATATTTTATTGTAATAAAAATCTTAAGATACACAGAATATAGCTCACTACACCCTCTAAAAATCCTTCTTTATGTAAGCCTGAGATGCAGGTGGCTCAGTAGACTAGCAGTCCAATTGAGATTCTCAGTAAGAACAAGCATGAGAATTATTGAATGCTAGATTATTTAAACATATCTTAGGCAAGCAATGCATCTGGAACAGATGGATAGACTCCAGTTGCAGTGGAATTTTATGCGTGATCTGAGAAGTAATGAGAATATCTTCAGCAGGAATCTCTTTTTCAATTGTTAATAACTTAAATTAAAAAAAGTCCAATCATTCCCAAAAAAAGATTAATACAAAATTCAGTAGCAGCTTTAAATGTTTCCCAATCAGCATAAGAGGCATAATGGCAACAAGTAATATCAATCAAAGCTTTGGACAAAGCTGAGTATAATGGGAAGGACTCAGATTGGATGCTGGTGACTGCCTCCCTCTTCACTCATTCTTATTTTCCCAGGCAATTTAATGTGTGAAGCTACTACATTGCTCTGCAGCCTTTATCCCTGGCATGACAGCTAGTCTCCCCCACTTGTTGGGAAAAAATGGAATCAAATGAAGACAAAGAAGAGAGTAGTTGAAAGAAAGGCCAAGAGCACAACAAGAAAAACGGGGTACATGATCCTTGCACAAGATAAGATGAAAATGTGTCCTACTATTTTTGGTAACATTTGAGATTGCATATATTTAGCATCACAATTCCACCATGATATTGGTATATTCCTTTCTATCCTCTGCCAAGTATTGATTCCACAGAGAAAGAGAAAATTGGAAACTTATAAAATTTTACACAATTGAAATGGAAAATTCATAAGGCCAAAATCTACTCAAAAGGCACTATTGTGCCTTACATTTTTTAATACCTCAGTTTTTTTTCTTCCTAATTCAACCAGCTTCAAAAACAACCTAATTCAATTCTGCAATCTGAGCACCTAAAACATTTCATTACCATCTTAAATAAAAACAGAATTCCTGAGGTTTGGAAAAATTAAAGAATCTTTCACACTCAATGTGAGCACTATATCACCATTATGAAACATTCATTATTGTGTATATTAAAAAACTGTGTTTAGTCTCCCATTTATATGATTATTTCTGTTTACTTTTTAAAAAGTGGATGCCACTGTCTTTTCTGAAGAATCTAATGTTTTGGTGAATACTTTTCTCCCCGAAAAATTGGCAAGTTAGGGGTAACTTCCAGAATTATATTTCCAGAATTTAACCTTAATTCCTCTCAAGTCTCAGATCAGTAGCTGTAGTGCATACAGTGTATACTCTTTTAGTCATTCAAGAATAGGTCCTTGAATAGAAAAATGGAGACTTTGAAATATTGCAACTATTTTGTTTTTCTACATTTGAACTGCTAAAATAATGGATACTAGGTTTCTAGTCTGGAGAACTACTACAATATAAAATTCTCTCATTTTTTGTCACTTTTACGGAAGAACTCAATGCCTCACAAATGACTGGGCTGCATTTGTGAGAGGGAAGCCAGAGACACTCTAGCATTTTTGAGGTAACTTCTGAGTTTGTGAGATGGCACCTGGTGTTGCCCTGCCCAGTAGAAGACAGAGTCCAACCAAGCTGAAAGGGTTCAAGCAGGTGACATTTGGGGATGGTCTGCAAAAAACTGCATTTATTTGACCTTCAGAGATGGGGGAAAGGGGGGATTCTGCCTACAACTGCCTCAAGTGACAGTATAGACAGAGCCAAACTCTTCACAGTTATAACAGGAAAGGCATAACAAATTGGAAACTGGGTAATTCCAATTAGATGTAAATCACCTTTGTGAGGTCTGAATGTTTCTGAGGGATTTTTAATCTTTTTACTACAAGAGTAGTGACAGATTGCCTGTGTTGTCAAGTCTCATAATGCCTTGCCCATTTTGCTTTTGTCTTCCACAGAATCTATACAGTATGTATTATTAAGGAGTCCAGACAGAAAACACCAAGGATGCATTTTATGGAAACTAGACAGCTTCTTCTGAGAAACATCAAGAGGACTCTAGAGCTAACATACTGCAGGTGGTTATAGTGCTATTAACAACCTTAAAGGAAACAGTTTCCTTCAGATTACCTGAGTTAACAACTCATTCCCTTTGGTCTGCAAAGACTAAGAATTATAGAAAGAGATGTTTTCCAAAATATTCAAACTCCTGATTCAGAAAGAAAGGTATTTGGTGGAAATGAGAGAATGGTGAGTCTCCATTGAGGAACATAAAATACTTCATCAGGTCAAATTCTGTGAAATTTGTTAGCCACTTTTAAAACAGATTGATAGAGCTACTGTTCTGAATAGTTATCAATCATTCCATATTTAAAAAAAGGCTCAGTAATTTAAACTGAAACTGATGTAATTACTGCTGTTACACAATATATATACATATATATATTACAATATGCTCTAATACAGATTTCTCCTTGTACCTTCACCTATCTCATAGATGAGTTTGGAAGAGACACATCTTTAACATTATGCTCAGCTAGTGAGCTATTTCTAGAACAGATGTCCAAAACTAGAACAAATATGGAATTCTGTTCATGACAATTCTTATACAAGTATTTGGTTCCTGGACCTCAGGTTAATCACCTTCATAGACTCATAGAATCATTTAGGTTGGAAAAAATCTCTAAGATCATGGAGTTCAACTGTAAACCCGACACTGTCAAGTCCACTGCTCAATTATGTCTCTTAGTGCCACGTTTACACATTTTTGAATGCCTCTGGCTTATGGTATCTCCGTATCTTCCCCCAGTCACCTGTTCCAAAGCTTAAAATAATTTTTAGTGAAGAAATTTTTCCTCATATCCAATCTAAACTTCTCCTGGTGCCACTCTAGGGTATTTCCTCTTATCCTTTCACTTGTTACTTGGGAAAGTGACTGACACACAGCTGGCTACAACCTCCTGATAGACAGTTAAACTCCTATTTGAATAGTGATGCCTTCTATACCCATCACTCACCAATTGTCTCCTTAATTTTCTTGAACAATGAAATACAACTCGCAAAATTCTTGCTTTACCTTTCTTCTCTAAGTAATGACCAAGGCTAGATGGAAGGCTGGGGTTTGTGTCTCCTCACCAAAGGTTCTGGGAAGGCACAAGAGCCTGATTTAGCTATATAAATGCTATGTTAGATTCTGCCCAGCTCACCCCATGAACTCATTGGTCATTCTGCTGAGCCACTTTAGAGGGATTGTGAAGTTTTCAGTTTAGTGTTTGACTTTTTCTTATTTTTTTTTTTTTTCCCCCTGGGGCAACTAATGAGGAGATATATTTAGTATTTATCCTCTCATAATAAAAAATATACCACAGATATGATTTGAAATCTGTGGCAATGTTATAGTGTTTATGATTTGAATTTTTAAAAAAACTGTCTCCAGAAAAGAAAAATACTTGAAAGGGGAGAACTATGTTTTATGCAAGTTTCAGACATAATTCATGATCTTTAGCTTAAAAATGCACACTAAGATAAAAATAGTATCTCAGATAAAGATTAGCATCCTAATGCAGTTTTAATTGGAATTTTCTGACAGTATATAAGTACACCTATATTCTAAACTAATGTTTTGCCACTAGAATATTTTCAATGATGCTGCTATTTTTGCTACCAAAGTTCCTTTCTGTGGCTGTATAAAATTCCAAATGCAAAAGATCATGCAGAAAAATGGAAGCTTCTGGTAGCAAAACCTCTTTTTGACCATGCATAGTGATGGGACTAGTTCTGAATAACAACTCATACACTGTCAATTAAACAAAGTAACAAAGGTACTTTAAGAATCACAGAACTTGCATGTTTTACTTGCAACACAATAGAGTGGAACATAATGATTTTTCCACTGAGATATGATAGAATTTCACTGCAGAGATAAACTATAGTAGGCCAAATTCTTGGGAATGCTGTTAAGTTTTCAAAAAGACATTTTCCTCACCAATTTGTGTGCAGTGCTGCAGGCAGCAGAATGAAGTGGATTTCATCAAAGGCAGACAGAAAAGTGAAGGGCTTCCTGTCCCATCCTCTCCTGAGGATGCATCACAACCCTCCCTTCACAATCACAGAGAACTCCTGTTTTCAAAACAGTACAACTAGAAAGTTTGTCTCTCTGTTTCAGCACTGGTAACTTCAATTAATAGAAATTATTTCAGCAGGAATTACATTAAAGCCTCTTATAACCTAAACTTTCCCTATATTAATTGATGCCACATAAGAGAGCAATCATATTTTTTCACAAATGCATCATGCTGGAAGTTCCATAGTCTTTCTGAAACCATTGTGTGTCCTCTGTCTGTTGGTTGTTCATAACTGATGGGTCCTTAGCTTACAGCAGGGGTTCCAGCTTTTGAGAGCATGACCTATTGTTTCCTGCAACAGAATTTCATCACAGTCTTTGGTGGTTCAATCCACTAAACTGGATTGCCACTCTGAATTGAAAGCTGAAAAGTCACTCCTTTGCTTTGTCTTGAAACTCACATATTTCCACATTTAGAAAACATAAGAATTCAAAACCTGCCCATGAACTTCAAAGTCATGATCTCAGGAAAAGATTTTTCTTTCAGAAAAGACAACAGAAGAAAACTGAGCAAGAAAATAGCCACACAAGTATAAAAACATATTCTAGAAAAACTAGATAATAGCATGACTTTTCTGTCTTTTATGCAAGCAAACAAAAGGCAAACTTTTGAAACCAAGGCAAAATGATTTTTTCCACATGAAACCATAAAACGTTTCAAATTGCCTGACATTCAAATATCAAACTCAAGTTTCATAAACTAATAGTTATAATTCCATGTTGTCTTCAACTCTATTTCAATGTTTTACGTTTCCACAACACAATTTGAGGATATTTAAGACATTGTATTTTGCCAAAGCAAATGATAGATATCAGTTTTGTGCAGATATTCCTTAAGCAGTTATAACAGTTCTTAGCATAAAGATATACAAAAAAAGAGCTCTGTATCAACAAAGCATTATCATCAGAATATATGGAAGGAAGAAAATACTCACAGATTTTTTATGTCTACTGCTCCTCGAAATGCTTTCCTTGGTATTGCCTGAATCTGATTTTCACTAAGATCACTAAGAAAAAAAAAAAGAAAAAATTATATATATATATATATTTAGTTTTGCATATAACAAAAAAGAATTCAGCCATTATGGTTCAGTCAATATTTCCAATGAAATTTATTTTATTGCATTATTTGTAATTGAAGAAAAGAACTAGCAATAATAGTCAAAATATTTTATCTGTGTCACACTAAGTAGTTAATATAGAAAATAGCAACATAAATGCCAAAAAGTAGTAAAGAAAAAAGCAGAAGTGTTTTCCCTTTTCAACCATTCCAAATCTATGTTTGGAATTCAGCTTTACGTAAGGAAGACTGAAATCCAGCAAAAAGGACAAATAGTGAAGTACTGAGAAACAGCGATGAAGCTGTGAAATATCTGAGATCAATATGTTTCTGAATTTTGTGTCAAGCACCATATATTTTAAAAGAAGGAGTTAAAATACATTCTGCAGCAGATATCTAATATTCTTCCCCAAAATCCCTGTAGGATCAGCTGTACCACGTTACCTGAAATTATCTTTTACAAAAAAAGAAATGTTATTAAAATATTAAATATAAAATTTTTATTCTGAAGTGGTATTTTGCTATCTGTATGAATAAACAGACCTTTATTTTTTCTGAAATACAGACACATTTTTGTCCTTCACAGGTTAATACTGGAAATAAAATCTAGAGAACTGAAGACAGTAGCAGAAGAGAGAGAGAAAATTAAAAAACAACAAACTAGGATCCAGAATTTTCCATTTATGCTATGCACTATTAACAATGATGCAGTGCAATAGAAGATGACCAATACATTAAAGTCTTTATTGCTGTATCTGTACCACATGCAGTTTGGAGGTTTCATCAGACAAGGGTTTGCTACTCTGGACCAAGTACACCTATCACACATGGTACATGAATGTTTGAAGTCTTGCAAGAGGGCCTATCTACCTTGCTGTATTCAAATTATGAAATCAGATCTTCTTTTGGAAGCCTTCCAAGATGCATCTATCTATACACAATATGGGGAACACAATTACATGAAGAAGCGTTCTTGAGCATTTGAATAAAAATGTACAAACAAATCAGATGCATACAGGTGTCTCTACAGAGGGATTTTAAGTCCATTTTCACAGCAATTTTCTTGTGGTTTACTACATTTCATTTCTCTAAAATCAATCCAGGATCTTGACTCTAAAAGCACATCAAATGCAATCCAGCTCCCAACTGAGAGACATCTTTAGAGGACCTTTTTCAGAGAGAAGTTTAAGAGAAACATTGCAAAACCGTGCATAGAATTGAGATCTAGCTCAGAGTAAGTGAACAAGCAAGAATAATTTAGTTGATTAAACATAAAAAGCCATGCTTTTGATATATTCTTTCTCTAAAACGTAATCTAGCATGAGCTCATATTTCCAGTTCTGAGCAATCACTCCTGAAGATCCTTTTCAGATATATGAACTTGCAAAAAATAATTTGAGGACTTTATAAACCCCATGCTGCCCAACTTTAACAAAATTTATATCGATGTGATTATTTTGAAAATAATTCCACATACATTCACAACAATTTTGTTTTGTCCAATTCATTGTTAATTTATGGAAAATCACTTTCTATTTACTAAATCTTTCATAGTTCATGCACCTAATTGCACTGCAATATCTTGCAAAGTATACTTAATACTAGACCCAATTTTAGTATTATTAATCGTCTGTGAAAAAAGAGAATTTGTGAGCTGTGATTTAATTTTCAAGCCACCTAAGTAATCTTGAAATGGGATATGGCTGCACTGCTCTGACAATAAATTCAGTGGCAATGAATGAAAAAGAAGCCTTCAGCATTTGTTACGGTAACATGATTTAACAGCCTACTTCCTCGGGAAAAAAATGCCTTAGAAGCATAAAGCGCAAATATCTATATTTACACTTCTGTTTAATTGACTAATACATTTTACCTATATAAAAATTATGTGTGAAGTGGCTAAGCTAGCAGTTGTGATTTGTATCATGATCAATGATTAGTTTATAACACAGATGTATGTATATATATCTATGTAAGTGACTGCTGTACTCATAAATATGTACTAGAGGAGATAATGGGTAATGGTGCATTAAGCTTTTCATGGCATTTGATAGAGTATCTGAAAGAGTATCATCATTCATCATTTCATATAATTTAAAAAAGTGAAAGATAAGCAATATTGAGGCCAAATGTAAATTATTTTTAAAAATCTAATAGAAAATTTCAACGGTCAAAATGTTTGTTTTTACGGGAAATTTTGGCACGAATGCAAGGATTTACAAGTGACAGGTACTGTGCCAGGTTCCTCCACAGACGATGCTCTGAGGCTGTCTGTGTGCACAGGTACATCTGTGTGTATGCAAATGCAATAGACAGCAGAATAACCAACTGCAAGCCAGATTTACCGCTGGGCAGGCACAGCCAACACCATTTCACCATGAAGAATAGTGTTCCCTGGTAATTTTAGCTCATTTCAAATGTAAACTGCTTGACTGAAAAGGTTCCCAACCTTGCTGAACAAGGCATTGTTTAAAGCATACACTTAAACATGGAGAGCTAAGTAAGGTTGGCAAAGGCTGTTTTCCAAAAGTAGTTTTTTTGCAATTCATCAGTTGGTTTGGGAAACTTGGACCTGTTTCTGTAACAAAAGTGTAAGTTCATTTCTACACTGCTAAATTCTCATAAAAAAATATTATTTTCCTTATAGCAGGATAAATTTTAGTAATTATTTATTGATTACTTCAAGTTTTAATCTGCTCAGTGTAAAAAATGTTCCTTACAAAAACCTTGAGAGGCTTAAATAAACATTCAACTTTTTCTTCTTGCATAAATTACATCTACATTTCACAACTCAGAAGCTGCGTGTGGCCTTTTTTTATTGGTCTTTGAACCCAATCCACTGCAATTCCTAGACTGCTCAAAAAAAGGCCAAAAGCAGCACAAGGTGCATTGTGACTTTCAAAAAAAATGGGGCAAAAAATCTATTTTGTAGATAAAACCAGCCAACTTTGCGCACAATTACATTACATTGATTTGACTTTGAAACTTATATTCTGTAGTGAAGCAAGGTGTAAAACTCCTTTTCATCCTGATGGTCATTGTATTGCTGCACTTATAAATATGTGGCCATCATCTTCCATTTCAAAAACAGGCAGCCTTTGAATAGAGGCTCTATGATGGCAATTGATCCTAGAAATGAAAGAATGTCTAAGTATTTCAACAATATTTAAGCCAAGATATAACAAAACATCCTACATTTATAAGAAGAGATCTGATTTTTAAAAAAAGGCAAGAACCTGCTTCCCATTAGAAAGCAGCAATCTGATCAAGATATTTTCATCGGAACAAATTATTCTCCATTAATATTACAACCAAAGACTTTACATTAAAATCCAGAATGTTTCTGGAAGAGTGGAATTGATTATAAAATACAGCTAGAGTGAAAAAGCCAAGGCTATCTGAGAATTTCTTTCTTTAAACAGAGCACAATGATCTAGTGAGATGTTTTGACAAATTCATATTTATGCAGATTCTAGCTGTCAGAGGCCTCCTTCAACTAAATTGACTCTATTGTATAATTCCTAGAGATATACTCTAGGATATATTATAAAGTCTGAAGGGAAGTGTCTTTAACATTGTCCTTTCAAGAAAAGCATCACCAAACCCATGCTCAGGGCCAGGTGTAACTTCAGTCCCTCTGCATGAGAGATGTTCTCAAGGACAACTCTCGGGTTTGCTTCCTCAGGTTGAGGAAGTCAAAAGGTAGTACAGGGGTTAAACAGCAGATTGGCACCAAAAGCCATCTGGGTGAGTTAGAAAGCAGCAGCTGAGTGACTTTTAGAGGAGGCACAAATGAACATTGCTGCTGCTCCAGATGCACAAAGCAGCCTGGGTATAGTGGGTTGTTTCAGATTAGTTTAAGATGTATGTGTCAAGCATTCTTCTGAGTTGTAATATTCTGGCTGTAACCCCATTCTCAAATGTAAAAACAGAAAACCAAATCCATACAGCAAAGAAAGCTGGATCCCACTCTAAGTTAAGATACACACTGGAGAAGGCGCAAAGATTTCTGAATTTTTGCCCAACTACAGTAATGTTTTGAAAAACTTGCAGACTATTTTTTATTCTCTTTAAAGGTCAGGTGTGTGTTTCTATATCGAAGACTAAATATGCTGCATCTAAATAATTACTTTTTATAATTAACATCGTCTATCCAACTATTCAAACTCACCAATAAAAACAAAAAAACCTATAGATTCTTTAAGATTCATGGTGAAGTAAGTTCTGCAATTACCGTGCTTATGTAAAATATAATTTATTTTTAAACAAACTGGATAAAGGCAATTTACATGCAATAGATTCTGATAAGCACATATGCCTTAGCTTTTAAACTGATTTCCAAAGATTAAAGATATAATTTGGATATTCTGGCAAAGCAATTTGAAATTGTGTCTAAAAGAATGTAGATTTCTGCATTTCACAAACCGATGAACTAGGAAAAAAAAAATCAATAAAAAAAGCCCAAACACTGCTGCTCCACCCTTTCTCCCCCAACAGCTTCATTTTGTGCATGCACACTTTTTTCCTCCACTAACACATTGGTAATATAATGTATTAAGCTTGTGGAAATAGCAGAAAGACCTTGCCAAAAACCTCGTTACTGCTGAATCCTTCATAACAACAGGATGGAACTGGTACAGTTATATTTATATTTACTGTGTAGTAGATAGATGTGTATGAGGGAAAAAACCTCACAGCTTAGAGTCCTGTGAACATTTGAAATTCATACCAATAGAAGATACTAACCTGTTCTCAGAAAAAAAACAACTTGAAAACTTATATGCTTTTTTTATCTGAAGATAAAGCCCTGAGATAACCTGAAATTAATGATCCTGATGGAATGCTTCAGCTCTTAAAAAATGCAGAGTACTGCATTGCAGTGACTTTATTACTTACCATGCATGATTCTCAGCTGAATATCCTATATACCCTTAAAAAGGTATATAATTTTTAATTATATAAATGGAAACATCACATAAAATATCTGTATCATAAACTGCTAAGGTTGTATCACAGTTGTGTTGTGTAGCTAAATCATTGTTCATTCTGAAACACTAAATCTTTTGAAGATGGCAAACATGCTTGTAAATTTAATTACTTGTAATTTTATTTTCCTCTATGGTTTAACCTCCCTCTGTGTCTGACCAGTGGTATCATAAATCTATACAGCCATTCTATACTTTGCAAAATACTGAGTACTGGGAATGACTAACGTGTCATTTAAATGTTTAACGTGATGTGATTTTTAAAGGAAGAGGCAGAAATACTCAGAAATAACGGAATGCTTAGCACTTTATTCATGCCAGTTTATAAAAACATCTCAGTACTTCTCTCTTACTGGAAAACAGCAGTTTTAACATTAGGTAACTCCTCTTGTATGAAATCCTACATGTTTCTGTGAGGTGCCAAAGTCTCATAGATAATGAGACTACTGGGCACTCAAGGAAATAAGAAGAATGTGAATTACTGAAATTTTTTGACTGAAAATCAAATATATGAATTTGAACATGGGGTATTTCACTTGGAATACAAAGATGGTGAAAAGAACGAACATTTTATAATAGGTTAGTTCAATTGAAAGGGACCTACAATAATCACCTGGGCCAATCAGACAATTTTGATGGAACAAGTAGCAACTTCTTTTTGGAAACATAAAGTATCAGTTAGAAATTTATCCTAAAATAGTAAAACTAACCAAGCAATTAATTTATGAATATCAAATGGTCCTGTCCATTTAAGCTGTTGTTACTGTGATCAGCTTTTTCTTTAGTACTGTTCAATGTTCCTACAATATTTCTGTATTTGAGTAAACCTTAAAAAAATACAGGGGGCATGGAGAAGACACGCACTACCTGTTCATGAAGAAGCTCCTTGCAGAAAGAGCCTGTGAAACCTGCTCTGCCATAGGTTGCTCACTGGATCCTGGACTTCATCAAGACACCTGTGAGGTCTTGCATGGTTTGAGATACTTCTCTAGTAAGAATCACGTTAATGAGGAATAAGAACCACATCATCTAAAACCTCAAAGCTATTCCAGAACAAGAATCAAGAGCTCTTATTTATTCCCCTGGCTTTGATCTTAGGGAAAACAAAGCGCTCTGCCTCACAGGGAAGCACTGAAAACACTAATAGTAAAATCTGAGATATGGAAGGTGTGAACATGCTGCACCATGACAGCATATGACACAGCCCCAAGTTTCAAATGTGTCTTGAAATGTCTCCAGAGAGGTATGGCAAAAGGTTATTTCATGTTATCATGAACACTGGAAGCTGCCTCTGTTTGCAAAAGCTGCCATGGTCATGGGCTTTCCAATGCAAAGAGGAGAGAAAGAAATGACAAAGTAGATTTTTCATGTTTCAATGGATCTCTGACTTGGATTTCACTCCTAAAATGTCAGTTTTCTAGTATCAAAATTTGAATTAATGTGTTTTTCTACTCTGTATTAAGTGTCTTTGGTTAACATGGAAAAGTTCTGATCAGATGGGGGTTTTCCTCCTCATGAAACTTCATTTATCACTATACAACCATACTTCTAAGCTGCAGAGTTCCAGCATGACTAAGAATTTATTCAGATCTTTTCTGAATGCTACAGAGGCATGCTTTGACAATGATAAGTTCTGTTGTATTAGGATAAAGTATGGACCTATGAAAATTATTTTCAAAACTATGCAATTAAAATCAAAGCAAAGTACAAAGTCATCAAGAATATGGATGCTACTGAACATTGTGGTGATAATACAGGGGGAGCATCCTGGAGAGAAAGTTCCTTAAATTAGTGGCTCAAGTGAACTGGAGCTACTGAAGCCTATTAGGAATTCCATCATGGCAGCAATATATCATAATGCAGCATGAGCTTACTAAACAAATGTTTTAATTATAACCCAACATTTTTTATCCCATGTTCAGTAAATATATTAATATATGCAAATAACTAAGTACCTTTTCCATCAGGCAAGCAATGCTCAGACAGTTAATTGTTAGAATACTAACATATGCTTGGCATTAACTTTATACAGTTACTGTATAACAAGTTACAGTATCACTCATTCATGAGGATAATATTATACCCAAATGGTTTGTCATGTCCTTTTAGTAGGCATGGCTTTCTGACAGATCTACAGATCAATTATGATGGAACAAGGAAATCTTTAAAAATATATACTTAAAAAATTCAGTCTAAACTCTTGTTCTGAGAAAGGAAAACAAAGAAACAAAATCAATCAACTAACAACTCTGCTGTACTATTATTCTTTGACTGTGAAATAAACTAGTTGGCTTACTATTAATTTCAATTTTCTTTTCTTCTGTTCTTTAGTAAAGCAATTATTGCAGCTACTTCTCTTCATATGGAAGATACAAAAGGTGTCCAATAATACCAGCAGTAGCTAATAGGTCTCTAAGGCACATATATCCCCTTATGAAGATAAAACCTATAAGTTATAATTTCAAACATTGGTTGTGTAAATCATTATCCCTGTTGCTTCCCATATGAGGATTAAAATTTCATGTATGAGAAAGCTACTATTAACCTCCTTTTAGAGATGGGGAAGCCGTGGCAGTAGGTAGCAGCAGCAGCACGGATCAGTGCCGTGCTGAGGAGCACAAAACCGATGAGAAAGATTTAGATGACAGAATTTCAGGTTCTCTCTGCATCACTGATTTCCATTTGCTCTGTTGACTCCCTAGAGACTCAGATGCTGCACACAGTAGGCACATAACCTATTCTCACGCTAAAGCAGGATCACTCCCTGGGCCATGGTGTGCTACATTGCCCAAGTGAATATTTCACATTTCACAACACAGGGCAATCATCGCTGCAGCACGGACTGAATGATTACAGTCACAGCAATTCCCAGGAAAGCTTTTTTTTTTTCCTAAGAATATTCAGACTGAATTTCCCTGCCCACTTTCATCTCTCATTTTTTAATGATAGCACTTCTGTTTATATCATTCATGCTTCTTTCATTCTTAATGCTTGAGGTTTTTTAAATATCATCCATTTATAAATTTCTTATGGAATCAAAATGCACTTCTTATTATAGCTTTTAGCATACTATTATCTGTATTATTTAAGCAGCAGATCTTTTAATCCACCTTATCTATTTATTTATTAAATAAGAGATCATTTATGTATAAGTATAGAACATATGCAGCAAAAGGGAAAAAGTAAGGCAATAACACTATAGTAGTACTGGTAGCCCAACAATCTCCAGAGTTTATCAGTACCTTCAACCTTAACATTTAGTATAAGTCAGCCAAAATTTAAATTCTGATAATTAGTGCCAATATTTTTCTTTTGTTTGAGAAACAGCCTGACTCTTCATACCCATGCAATGAAGTACACAACTTCTTTATAATTTTTAGTATTAGTAATTGATGATTTCTGCAGAATTTAAACAGGACAAAGTATCAAGCCTTTTACTTTTTAATAGGAATACATTTTGGGTTTGGACTAAGCCAAAACCTCCAATCTCAGTCTTGGCAGAAAAGTTAACCTGTGGGCTGCAAAATCAATTCCACTCTACAATGACTCCAAAAGTGTACTTAAATCAATTTGTATGCTCTGATACTACTGAAAAACATTGCTTAATGAGATTCACCATTTAGTCTTGATTGTTCTAGAGTGGCCTAGCAGAGTAAAAGCTAATTGTGCAATAAAATAGGAGTATTAGGACCACACATGTATTTCATTGGAGTCTCAGAAATTATTTTTGAAAAGGAAAGCATTCTTGAATAGTCTGTGCCACTAAATTAATATATAATTCACATTTGTTTAGACTACAAAAACCCCAAAACAAAACAGGAAAAAAAATTACATGTTGTAGTTCCTAAAGAGGAAAGGACCACCCACAGTTTCAGAGTGAATTGAAATACTACTTCAAATTTGGCTTTGGCATAATCCTTTTCATAGAAAAACTTGAAGCTCTTAAGAACACTCCTCACCCCTGAAAAAAAAAACAAACCGAAAATGCCTTATGCTGCATACAGTCTCAAACTGGTCAAGCTGAAGGAAGGCACTGAGAGACATTTTACTGACTGCTGCTTGTCGTGCATCCCTAATTGCACTATCATTCCCTAAGAGGGCCCAAGACAGCAGCACAGCTGTGATGTGTGAGGGTGTTGTTGACCTACAGCCCTTTGCAGAGTGGAAAATGACTTTTACCCATAAGGATTCACATCCATGTGGTGAGGCTGCACCTCGGGTGCTGGGTCCAGTTCTGGGCCCTGCCCCACATGAAAGACTTTGTGTGGCTGGAGTGTGTCCAGGGGGCAGTGGAGGTGCTGAAGGGTCTGGAGCACAAGTCTGATGAGGAGCAGCTGAGGGAGCTGGGGGTGTTTGGCCTGGTGAAAAAGAGGTTCAGGGAAAACCTCATTGCTCTCTATGATTGTCTCAAAGGAGGTTGTGGACCGGTGGGGATCAGTCTCTTCTCCTGCATAACAAGAGACAGGACCAGAGGAAATGGTCTCAAATTGTGCCAGAGGAGGTTTAGATTAGATATGGGTTTCATTAATGGATTTTCCTCTCCTTTTATTTTAAACCAGGTTGGAATTAAAGGAAAAATAAAAAATAACTCAAATCTTTTTGTGGAATTTTTTCATACAAGCCCACAAGAGTGTTTCTATGTAGGGAAAGGGTGAAGATTCTGCTATTTTCATTTTACTAATCTCTGATAGGTGATTTGGTGATTAATTTTTAATCAACTATTACACTTGACAGACTTTAAAATGCACTATAAATTAAGAGCTTTAAAAGAATAAAACAAGATTCTGCCAGGTAACTTTCACTTCTTCTGGTATGTTAGACACTCAGCATATGCATGGCTGAAACATCCATTTGGCTTGACTGGGGATCTGCTCACATTAAGAATAGATGAGATGGCATATTTAATTTTCCAAAAGACCTCTTCAACAGTGTGTAAAAACCCTATCAGTACTTTTCCCTGTAACAAAACTTCTTTTTCAGAACAAGTCGGCAGCTGTCAACATGTCTTTAATATTTAATATTGTTTCAGCTGCTTTGGAATTGAAACTGTAAGCACTTTCAGGAACTGATTGAAAGGTTGTCTGGTACATCGTCTAGTTTCACTACACAGCTTACAACCTGAAATATTCTCTTCTGAAATATTACTCAGCAAGCTGTGGCAATTTCTGTTTCTTCAAAACAGAGCAGAGAGGACTCCTGATCCAACCCCATTATGCAGAGCTGCAATTTCAATACAGACAAGTAATAATTACATCCCTGGACACAGACATTTCTCATGAAGTATAACTCCAAACTTTAACTCTGATAATAACCTGAGTAGTTCAAGTGTTTCCTAACAGTAAAACTAACCTTGAACAATTTGTCAAGGGACAGGGAAAAATTTGGAGAATAAACTAGAAAAGATCTTGCAGACCATTAATGTTGAATAGCACTGTGCTCACTCTCCCTCCATTTTAGTTGAATGATGCAATTTGTGGATTTTCTCTCGAGGTGGGCTGAGTGCTTGATAAGACAGATTTATTGTCCAGTCTTAGCTTTATATGATAGGTGTAGGTGCATAATATATATGAAGCACTGATGCTTCAAGCTTTAAGGCTGTTGCCTGTCAGTCTCAAAAACTATGCTAAAACAGTGAAAGAAACCAAAGCAAATTATTAAAAGCATTATCATGGATGATTTAGAAAAACTGACAACAGCTAAGCTACAATCATTGCTGCTTATCAAGGTGACCAGTTTTATATGACTGTTTTTCTGCTTTTCATTCATCTGCTTATACCCATGTGTCATTTCTTAGACTGCAATATCTTTCACAGAAATTTTTTTGGTTTACTAGGTGCTAGTTTTTTGGTATTATTCTGTGTAAAAGTACAGTGACTAGCACCACTGGGCTTCTGGACCAAAGAACTAGGATTTTAAGCTTTACTATGAGAAAACTATAAATGGAAAGGACAAGAAATGTATGCTCCTATTATCCTCCACTTCACTGTCAATGAACTATCAAACAGTAATAACAAGCTCAGTTATCAGAGTAATGGAATGACTGGATGTTTTCACTTATTCTGTTTCTTGTGTGCTGTGTATGTGCTGGCTAATACAAGCCAATTAAAAGCACTTAGGAGAAAGAAGAGATTTTTGAGAAACTTCAGGGCAATAACTAACACATCTGTGTTAAGCCTCAAGTTTCTTCTGTTCAAGGTCTCCAGGTTTTTCTTTCTTCTTGAGCTTGCCTTCTCTCTCTGTGACCGCTCCAGCCTCTTCCTCCAAACTTCTGTCACCACAATTTTTCCCTTTCAGTAACATACAAAGGATCAGAATTTCAAGAGGTATTTTCCTCTAATAAAAGGAGCTGAGAATACAACAGAGGCAGCACAACTGGTCTGTAAAAAAAGAAGAATGCATCCTAGCTGGATTCAGGGGCTATTTAGAATTGAAAACCCTCATAAAAATCATAAAAACATATGTAAGCAATAAAAAGAAAAATTGACAATCCAGAATGAATTAATCACAATTAATTTCTTAATCTTAAAATGAACAACTACGGGTAAAAAACTGAATCAGAGTGCTCCCATTCCACATTTCAAGGACAAGAAAAATCCCATTTCTTCTTAATAGCTCTCTGTATGCTGTTGCCACAATACCAGTATGTAAATTACATTAAAATGTTCTAGGAAAAATTAATCCACGCAAAATTGAATTTAGTATTTTTAATAGAAAAGCTTAAATTTTATTGCTACTTCTGCCATATTTATCCCCTTTCCCCCTCAAACTTACAAAAAGGTTTAGCTGCTTGCACTAGAAATAATTTCCATTAAGGCATTTTTTTAGCTTGAAGTCTACAAAGCCGATTTTCTGTTCCAGGACTGCACTTTTCCACTGGCAGCATCAAAAAGTAGCTGCTCTTAATTGCACTTTAAAAACCCATCCTCCCTCTTCTTCAGACGCTTTTCCTCCATCTGTACGTTTTCAAGGCTTTTTTTTTTCCAAATTGCTAAATTCTTTCCCTTCAACCAATATCCATACTCTTCTCAGCAGCTGATCGAGTTTTGCCTCAAGTTACTACCCAGAAAACCCCACAGAGAAGCCCTAAATAATTAGGGTAAAGAGTGATTGTGTAGGGAGTGTGGAGGTTTTTTGTTGTTTGAGGTTTTTTCATCCAGGAGGAGGGGTGTTGTGTTTTGGTACACGAGGGCACACAGGGCAGTTGGATGGGATGCACGAGAGTTAAGCAGTTGCAATCAAATGAGAGCACAGCACACTCAGGATGAGCAAGGATGACACTGATATCTCCATTCACAAGATACTACACATTCCTGCAGTGACTCAGTGGGTAATTTCAGAAAAGAGAAGTCCAGGTGACCACAGACACACTGAGAAGACACACTTCTCCATTATGGTAATGGAGAAGAGCTTATTAAATTTACTTAAAAAACCCCAAAAATAAACCATCAAATAATGCATAAGTTTTCCCCACTGCTTAAGGACTAATTCAGAAATATACTATAAAATGTTTAAATACTTAGATTGACTGCATTTGCTTGAAGCATCAATATAAAAAAGGGATTTAAGAAATAAGGCTAAATACAAGAACACATGGCACTGTGCCTGTATCAATAATAGACACTAAACAGATCAACATCTCAGCACTAAACAGACAGGCTTTTTACTGCAGCATTCAGTGTGAGTCCAGTGTGAATTCAGGAAGACTGCCATCAGCTCAAAAATCCTAGGACATGCATCTTACAACAGCAGGAGCATCTATATTCATTCTTTTAACTGAGTATGAACAGATCTCTTAGAATGGGACAAGCTCTGAGTTCTGAGGTGACTGAATTTAAACAATATTTACACAGATAGCTGAGAAGGTGTGAGAATTTGTTTCATAGGCTCCACTGCACTTGCTATCTGTTGCCATATGGCTAATTCCTTCTCATGCTTATTCTTCTGTTTCAGTTCATGTTACAGTATACTCTTTTTACAGACCTGCAGCTTCAAACATCTGTAGCAAAGGTCCCAGAGATTGATTTAGAGGCTGAAACACAAGCATATCCAATCCTGCTCCTACACAAGGCTATATATCTTTGTTGGAAGACTGACACATGGTCCCCATATGCATCAGTGATAACATAAGCCTGCCAGGCACAGATGTACTTATAGCTGCAGAGAGATGCAATCTAATGATGGATAGCAATAACCCAATCATATGAACATTTGTATTTGCAAACCCTACGTAGTGCTACAGACAATATGTCCACATTTCAGTGCCACATTTCTTCAAGGATATCAAGATGTTCCTAAGGTATGACGGGCATACGATGAAACTTAATGGTATGTAAGATAGAGAGGCTGCTTTCTGAAGCACAACTTCATAGTTGGAAGTTCTAAAAATTAATTGCTCTTTTGGCAAAACCAATGAAAATTAAATTAAATTAGATACTAGAACTTTTTCATTAGAAGGTTCTGGCAAAATAAAGTCAATAGATGGAAA
The DNA here is from genome assembly GCA_013397245.1 of Thryothorus ludovicianus. Taxonomy (NCBI): domain Eukaryota; kingdom Metazoa; phylum Chordata; class Aves; order Passeriformes; family Certhiidae; genus Thryothorus; species Thryothorus ludovicianus. Next base: position 549,521 of record VZTB01000328.1, on the reverse strand, counting down.
ACCTTCAACAATTAAAAGTGACAGGTGCATTGCTTTTTCTAAGCTTTTAAATCACATCTGTCAAAAAGCCTACTAAAATCCATTTTTAAAGCTCCTTCCAATCTACTCAACTTTTATGAATCAAAATACTGTGGAATTATTGAAGATATATCACTTAATTCACAGTTTTATGGCAGTAAAGAGCTAAAATTTCTATAGAGTTATATATCTAACATATTTAGGACAACGTATTAAATCATAAAGTAACTCTGTCTCCTGTTCCCATTCACTGCTTTTGTCAGTATGATTTCCAGCTTCAACTCCTAACCACTGCACAAGAAACACACAACTCGATTTCACTAATTTAAAACCAGGTTTATAGTAAATTCAGACCAGTCACGACTTTGTTTGAATTACCTATTCCATGTGTTTAAGGTGATTTAGGAGAGAGATGGTTGACAGTATTTATGCCTTTGAAGAAACTTTTTCCTTCATAGTGTTTTGGAAAGAGGCAGAAGAGTTTGAAGTCAAGTTTTGCTGTGCTTCTTACAAATGAACTTTCAAGGAATACGTGTTCTNTTCCATGTGTTTAAGGTGATTTAGGAGAGAGATGGTTGACAGTATTTATGCCTTTGAAGAAACTTTTTCCTTCATAGTGTTTTGGAAAGAGGCAGAAGAGTTTGAAGTCAAGTTTTGCTGTGCTTCTTACAAGTGAAATGAACTTTCAAGGAATACATGTTCCAACAGTGGGAGCAAAACCACTTATTGCACATCTTTCTCCTGTCCTTTGGACACACCCGAGCCAATCCTCTACCTCTCATTCCTTGCTCACAAAAACAGGGAGTACTCAAGCCCAAAATTCAAAATCCAACTCAAAACTTCAAACTAATGATTATTTCCAGATTTTTTTTGTTTGCTTTCCTTTTTTTTGTTGTTTTTGTTTTCATTTTGTTTTGCTTGCTGTTTTTATGTTGGGGTTTTTGTTCTGTTTTTTTTTGTAATCAACAACCAACCCTAATTTTCAGAGGTCAGGAATGAAGTTTACTTTGGGAACACTACTCATCCCCACTAATGCGAAAATAAACAAAAACACTACTCTTCAAAGAACCTAATTATCAGCTAAATGTAAAGCTGTTGCACACTGTAAGATGACCTGTGACAATATGAATTGTAATAGGCTATGGCACAGCACCTTCAAGGACACAGGATAGAAAATTACACTAACTCAGTTGAACATAGCTCTTGACAACCACAAATATACAAATAATCTCAATTCAGGAGAGCACTGAAGCATGTACAATGTCATGTATGTGCTTAAATCCCAATAAATGAATAGTAACTACTCACAGGTTTAGTGTTAAGCATGTGATGAAACAGATCTTTGAATCACAAACAACTTATAGGAAACCAGCAGTGAACACATTTAAATCATAGTCTTCCCTAATTTAAGCATATATGAAAAAAGACAAAATTCTCCTCAGATGAGGAAACAAAACAAGAAAAATAAGGAAATTGTATTCTATAATCCATCTATAAATTTTCATCCTGTCCCAAAATGAATTATTGTGACACTAAAACCAGTATTTCAGACAACTGGACCGTGTGCAAGTCCTTAACATAATTATCTTTCGTATATAACAAAACTCAAGGGTTTAGTGCTGCTTTTTGAGTTTTCTTTGAGGAATGGAAGTGAATGTTACAAGTTCTTGGTTACCTTTGTAAAAAAATAATTTTGAAACGGCAAAGTCTCACACGCTTGTCCATAGCCCTTCTTATGAGTTCAAGAGATTTTCCTCAGATACAGAAATCTCTTCCAGTGGCCAGGTAGATGAAAGCTTTGGGATGGAAAGTCAGTATTTCAGGAAGACTGACCATTCAACATAATACTGTACTTCAAGACTATGTGTCAAGTCTGCAGCCCTGTAGAATAACAGGAGCTGTGCTATCGAGAATAGCATTCTGAGGAGGAATCAAAAGCAGTTAACATATACACTGGAAAAGTATCTATATTGCTGGAAAAGTAAAAACAAATGATTCATTCCTAGCTTGCAGCTGAGTAAGTCTGAGAGCTGAACTGCAGTGCTACTGAGTGTTTCACATATGTAAACTAAAAATACACCAAAACCATCAAAGGAGCCAAGGTGTTGTGAGGATATGTCTACAAACATTTGCTCCAAAACATGGAAAAAAATATTTAAATATTTCCTTTTAGTATCAATTTTAACTAGACCGTGGGTGAGAATGAAAGGTCTGCAATCTGTGAAAATGAAAAGATCAAATTCAGCATTCAGTAGTGATACAGAATATCTAATTAAGTCCTGGATCTGTGGTACTTTTTTTCCTTTTTTTCAGTTTCTCTTCCATATCTCTTTTGCCCTCTGTTAACCATCTTCCCGTCTATATCTATAAATAATGAAAATAAGCCAGAGTTTTCTCACTGGTATGTTTTACATAAATATCTGAATGGAAAATATATTCAGGACTGCTTCGATGAGCTGTATTAATTGAACAGTTTAAACAAACATGAAAGGTCATATAGAAATATGGACTTGAAGAAAGTTATCTAATAATTCTATTGTAAACAAAACTTAGAGTACTGGTACCTTCAGGAATAGGACTTACCAGATACAAAATCAGCATTCAAAACATACAAAATGAAATCTGTGTGTTAGGGATATTGGTTTTATTCAGGTGTTAAATAAAAGCTTAAAAATAAATGTTCTGATGAACTTTAGGATATGTACTTTATCCTCTTGCATATGCTTTTTCCTTTTCTTTAACCTAGCTGCAATTTCATTCTACATAATTACTATTTATAATACTGATTAACACGTATTTTGATACAGATCAGGAAGAAGAGTTCTATATAGAACTGCATACCTATACCTCCTTCTGCTTGTTAGGTTTTCTTGTTTTGATTCTACTTTTTTAATTAGGGATCACTTCCAGTGGGAAATTACCCTCCACCTATGAAAACAAATGTATGTATGGTACAACACCTGTCCTGAAGAGTCAGAAAATATCTCACTGTGTCTGTTTTCCAAAATATTTTTAATATGCATAATTTCCTTTTCCATGCATACAATAATATGCAATACAAAATAGAGATTTCCAGTTGAGGCAGAGATGGCACGTTAACTTGCAGTTGTCAATAAAGAAACACAGAAAAAGCATTTGAACAACAAAGAGAAACTGACTTGTTGGGTTTGTTTTTTTTAATAAAATCAGGATAAACTTCTGTGTAAATGTACTTAACAATAAAAATCACAGCAGCCAGGATTACAGTAAAAGGATTTCATATTACTGCTGGGTAGGTACGTGTCTAATAGTGAATGTCTTTGTCTTCCTTACATTTATGAACAGATAAAGATTACAGTAATAAATCCCCATACTGAAATAAAACTGGGACTAATCTCAAGATTAGGAATCTAATCTCCATTAGAAATAAGATACTGGTATTTAAAATGAATAGGAGGGCAATTTGCTACAAGCAACATGACATTCTGTATTGTTCTGTATTGCATATGCAGTGCATAGTCTTTCAGCACAGCTGAAGTATGTTAAAACTTACAAGCCAACACAAAAAGCAACAGATTGAATGAAGAGTTCCATTAACAAAAACCAAATGTGTCAGCAAACGTCTTCAAGTTGAATTTTGGTCCTATAGCTCCCTGGTATTTTTTGCTTTGCTTTTCTAACTAGTTCCCCTATGGATTAACCTCTTCTCACCTCTGGTTGTATATACACTGCAAGATAGAGCTGCTGGACAGTTCATTAGAGAAGCTCCTGCTGTTTCTTCCACTGGAGAGGAGGCACCTCTAAGTTATCATACACAGGCAGGCCCAACTCGACATGTCTTCTAACAACTTCTGGCAGCTTTGATCACACTGGTGGTTCATACAAGTTTCACAGGGAATAAAAAAAAAAAAAAAAGAAAAAAAAAGGCAGGAACTTTGAGGCATTTCCTGCTACTCCTTTGGAAACTATGAAAATACCATCACTTAGTAATTCACACACCATACTAGTATCACCGGGCGGGGGCAGTGGGGGACTGGGTGTGGGGGCTTTTTCTGTTCAGCACATCCTAAAACTAGAAAAAAATGTATTTAAATGGAATGCTTAAATGTGCTGCTAGAAAAATTTATGTTTCAGATAATTCCCAGATAGGTGTTCAAACACAACACTAAATCAAATTAAATTTTTTGATTCAACATTTCAGCCTATTTCTGAGAGGTTATGCACCCCGAGGTTTACAAGAAGCTTTGCTTTTTCATCCTCAGCTTTGTAAAAGCTGCTAGAGGCTGCCACTCTTTTCTAGAGCTGCTCTATGTGCCATGGTGGCAAAGAACCTTAAATTGCACTTCAGCACTTGAAACAGGCTCCTTATCCAGCAACACTTCCCACTGCTCTGCTCTGCCTCTTTCCTTGACACCTCTGGTGGCCAAGCCAAAAAAGTCAACGGTCTGCAGCAATGAATGAATGCTCCAGGATCCTTTTATAATGGTGTAGCTGATTGAAGCTCTGTTTGAGAGGCCTAACCTCATTTCCCACACATTTTCTGACCCATTTTGTCCGCCTCTTCTCAGAGGGGTTTTGCCTGTTATATTGTGGGCTAAGCAGTAAACTAATTATCTTGTTCAAATCCCTTTGCAACGCCTCTAATCCTATTAGTTATAAGAATGTGTGAATACTGATTGCACAACTTAAAACAGGAAGAAACAGAAAAAGAGACAGAAGCAGAGGGATAAAGCCAAAAGGCAGGAGCTGGGAAGATCTGCTAGCCACTTCAGCTTTTCAAGACTTGTCAGGACGCTCAAGACTCCCATCCATCACAAGACAGGACAATTTGTAAGGTCCATATTTTCATTTTCTGTCAGTCTTTCCTGTCTGTCCCAGAAGTGCTGCTATTATCCAAGGCAGCTCTGAGTCTTTTGCTCACAGCAGAACGTGCTGACCCTTGACTCCAGTTAACAGTTACATTTTCTCTCTTTCCCCTTTCATAATGAACATTTTAATGAAGGGGATGACAATATTACAATGTGTCAAAGAAGCCATATGAAGCACCGGAAATGAATGAATGTTAGAGTAGGCATCTCTAGGCCCTATGAGTCCTACTTCTTTTCTTCAAAGAAACCTCACAAGTCTTATTAAAGAGCCCTCTCGCCCTCTCCCTCTGCTGAAGATACCAGAGCAGTTGCCTCCTGCCGTCCAGTACTGAGTGAACTTTAATCACTTTTCCTATTTTGTTCACACTGGGGAATGAGCCAGACTTCAGTGAAAAGCCTGCAGTCACAGTTGATGTTAAAGAGCATGAAATTTATCTGACTTCCATAAAAGATGAGCTCTGCCCTTCCATTCCTGCTTTTGCTAAGCTGGCTGCTCCGGGGACAGCCATTCTCTGCTCCAAAAACAAATATTTGCTTTTAGCGTGGATGGATGCTGCTGCCTAGGAGCGCCTTTTCCCTTGCTTTTTAAACTGTACACTTAGTTGTTTCCACCTACAAAAAAGACTTGTGGTCTTGGGAAAGAAATTTAACTTTATCATTTAGACATGCTGTTTTGCAAATGAAGGTTTAAAAAATGCAAACAGTTCCTGTTTTACATGAGTAATAAGCACTGGCTAACTGGTTACCATAGAAGCAAATCCACCAGAATTCTGAGAGTAAGAGATTTACCTTTATTTTTTTGACCCTCCTTCCCTGTAGAAATGAAAACTTAACTCTTAGGATAAAGTACAAAGTTTCTTTTCTCACATACCATACTTGGAGATTTGAGACATCATTTATCTGGTGAAAATTATAATAAATTGTATTATTACATAGCATTCCATCATTTGGTTTTAAAATCTTGCTATTTGGATTTAGCTCTACAACTCCATTATTAATGCTTGCTTTCCTCACAATGACAAATCAAAGACACGTTATTTTTGTGCACATCTTCTCTAAGGATCACTGCCATATAAATAGGTGTTTTCAAAACAACTGATTGGAAAACTTTAGAAATGTGTATTTCAGAAGTGTAACATTTCAGTGTCATTTCATTACTCACACATTGCAAAATGGAATGCAAAGAACCCAAAAACAATTCCAGAAGCAATTTATCCCCAAAACATTTTAAAAACCTGAAAAGCAGTAACAAAATTGCATCAATAAGCTTGATTATAAAAAGATTGTGCTAAAAAGGAATGAAAAGTGGTACCGATCCACTGACCATCCACTCTGCATGCCATAACCCGCTCTAATCCCCAATTGATACTGACAACTGCTATGACAAGGGCTAAATTGGAGCCAGAAGTGGGAGTAATGATAGACTGCCACTTCAGTATGTCAGCAATTGCCTGATTAAAATTAATACCACACAAATGTTCTCCTGTAAAGCAGAGAACGAGCAAAAGGAAAAAAGTGCTTCTTTAACTGTAACACCTCCCAAAAACATGCCAAAAACTTGGGGCAGGATGTGCACCCAGTGCCCAGCAGAGGTGAGCTGGACCCTGGCAAGAGCAAGGTGCACGGGGGAGGCTTTTCTTGCTGTACTTTTAGCTGTGACCACCTAGGGGCACTCAGTGTCCTACAAATCCATTGCAAATCTTGGCTTTTGATCCAGACCCATTCCGGTGTAGAGCACAAAATATATTTCCTGTCAAGCATCCTGCCTTATATTCAACTTGAACAACAATGATGAGTATTGTTTATTGATACTTTATCACTGGCAAATAACCAGCCAGACAGCCTTGTTCCCTCTAAATGCTTCTAAAGAGCTTTTTTTCACAAAGGCTTTAATATACCATGAAGATTTTCAATCAATTGGCAAAAATATACAGACCATATCTTTTGAGAAAGCAATTTCAGATTTTAAGGCTGGACTTCTTCCAAACTGCCAAGAAACTTTCAAACTGTCTAAAAGCTGTCTAGGGGGAGTTTATTTAGTTTTGATTCCCTACTGCTTTGAAAAGGACATGGTAAAAATGGACAGGAATATAAAACTGAGAAAGCACCACAAGGTCAAGAGAACAACAATTTTTCCTTTTTCACATACATTCTTCCATTCTAGATTATATTTTTCATATACAAGATGTAAATGCATATGTAACTGCATTCCTATAATTTGGAATTCTCTGAATTCTTTAAAAGAAAGGTATAATTAGTCTTCTAAATTTTCATCAAAAAAACCCTGAAGATTTTCAGTGAAGCAATCAGAAAAATAAAGTTTTAGATTGAAGCAAATGGTTCATATAGGCTAAACTGCAGCAGCCTACTAGCCAATCCTATCTGATATTTTATGGTCAAGTTTTATAGCATGAAAATTCTGACTTTCTGCCACATTTTTTTCCGTTCAAACAGGGTTCACTTAACAAGCAGAATGCAGACCTGCTGCTTTCCCTTGTGGCCAGCTTCACTTGTTCAAAGTCTTTGAGAATCTTGGAACATGGCAATAGCTCTTAAAAGAACTTTAGCCTGCAGCTGTTATTAACTAGCTTTGGACGTATGGACCTCCGTTGACAAGCACCTCATGTAGAGAGGTTAAAAAATTGCTACCATATGCTTTCAGCTTTTTTAACCTACAATGTAAAGGCTCAAAAGAAAAAAAAACCAAAAAACAAACCAAACAAAACAAAACAAAACCCCTTTCAGTACCTAAAAAATACAAATCAATAAGCCAACAGTTCTATCTTCTATGGCCTTACAATTATGAAATATATATGTCATTTTTAAAAGGTTACTACAGTGGTCCAAAAGGCAAGAATGAAAGGAACATGGTTATAGGTACAATGAAAGGAACAACTGGTTATAGGTACAAAGATCTTGACAGGCTTTATTACTGGACACAAAACAAACCAAACCACACACCTAAAAACACTATTAAATAACAATATGTGTCATGAGAAAATTTCTACTGCACATAAAATCATTCTCTCCTCAATGAAAGCTAAAGCTAGCACTGTTTATTACACCTTTACTTCAGCCTCACGTGTGCATACCTTACATTAGCTTTCATTTCTGTGATCCCGTTCAGCTCTGAAGGAGAAGTTGTATGCTAAATTCCTCGTTCCTTTTTTCCAGACAGATCCATTGGTTTACTGAAAGATATTAACTCTCTGGACAAGAATAGGGTCAGCATGAGACCAGAGAGCTTTTCTTACTCACTGAAGGAAGAAAGGTACCAGTACTTGTACCATACATAGTCTGAAATGGATATTCAGTATTTTTAACCTTGCTGGAATAAACACCCCAAAACAGTTGATTGATGAACTCTTACATCTCTGTTGCACAGATTCACATTTAATTTTCTAAAAACACCTTAACAGTATAGTGAAGAGGTTAGTGAGCCTCACTTCAGCATACATCACGTTTGGGTTTGAAGATTTCAGATTCTAGAAGCACTGTACAGATTCCCTTAGTTACTGGAGGATCCCTACAGAGCATCAATGGAAGTTTATTTTTTAATTTTAATTTATCAGGGGCTTAAAATACCTGATCAGACTGCTACATGAAAAAAAAAAATAGTATGTATTTACAATTTTCTTATATACAGGACAGTTCTGCCATTCAGAATGTACCCAAATATCCCAAGAAGTTATCAAAATTCAATCAGAAGTATGTTTACAAATCCAAGCTTCTGCTCTAAGAGATGACAAGAAAAGCCAAGGAGACTTACTTTCTCTTCTACCATAATAATCTTTAACTTCATGTATTTAAATCCAGGCTAACTTTCCCAAAATCCAGAAATATTCCATGTGTCAGGTATGTTTTTTTTAGTCTGATAGCAGAATACTCACTGGGAATAATACTAAAACTACCAAGAATTATATCTAGATAAATGGGCAGGAAACTGTAGCTCTGGAAGAAAAGCAGTCACTAAAGAAAGATTTTCTGTCTATCATGACTACTTACAGAATTTCATTACCATGTTGCCTAAATACTATACATATTTAATGCTTTTATAGTAAAATAAACATTCATCCTGCAAAGTACATAAATACAGCATAATAATTTCATTTTAAGACAGGGAAAAAGAGGGATCAGTACCAAGGAAATAGTGGGAGTCACTTCATCCATCTTCAGCCAGATAAAAACCAAATAATCTAGTCTTAATTGTCTACAGGAAGGTGAAGATGCCTTTAGAAGAAGAGTGTCTTTATCTCTGTCTCCACATTTGAGAATACAAGAAGTTTTGAAAGGCAGCTTGGACTTAGCACCTCAGTTTTAGGGAAGGCAAGCCAGGAATCCACACAGACGGAACCTGGCATGCTGCCTAGTCAAAGTCAGAGAGCAGTCCATGCCAGTTGTGTCCTGAACTGATGGCTCCCAAATATCAGGATGGCTCCCCACGTATTTATACATTAGGGTCTGGCATTCTCAAATACTGTTGGTTTATCCAGGATATTTTTGAGTACTGGGAACATTCCAGCACTTTATTCTCTAGCCAAACTAGAGCATCTAGTAGAACAGCTGGGGTCATCTCCTGAGCTCCACACTCTGCTCTGAAGTATGACAGACAGCCTGTATTAGAAAACTTACAACTGCTCAGAGGTAGAGTCAACTCCACCAAAATCTCACTGCTTCTTTTTTTCTAAGAGATTTAATTGACAAATTTTGAACATCAACAAGCTCTACATATTTTTATGTTAATTACAAGCAACACAACCTGTCTATTTCCCAAGAGGTGACTGGAATGGCATCCCAGAGACTTTCAAAACTATTTACCACTCAGATCTGCTCTTCAGCCACTGGTAGAGTCAATCTTTTCATTTAAATGATTAGCTGGATCAACAGTTAGCACTTAAATATGCAAATCTGCTTACCACTTCAGGCTCAAAATCCTTAGTTGAATTCTACCCATATAAAAAACGTGATGAGAAATTGCTAAGACTTAGAAAATACAATGCTATTGAATATCTACATAAACTTTCACCTAAAGCTGACCAAAAGAACCTCTCAATAAAGAAAACCTGCTATTTATTACTTATATTCCAGCATTTATCAACTTATAGACACACTGCTTTCTAATGAAATTGCCCTAAAATATTAAGGTGGGGCAGGAAGGGGTAGAGTGTGTGCATGAAGTTGATTTTGTGGGCTTGTTTAGTGGCTTTTGGATGAATTCTTAGACCATGACTTCCAGGATTACATAGCTTTACCACACAGTCACCCCAAGGGGAGGCATCCCCATTCTCCACTAACAGCACAAAGACATAACACAGGAGGTTCATGGAAATGCTCCATCTCTGCACACATTCCCTGGCACACAGCCAGGAGCCCGGCACTCTCAGCCCAGGGCAGTGCTGGGGATGCTCCCTGAAGCTTTCCCCCCTGCCAGCTTCCCCAGCCAGGAAGCCTACTGGAGCAGGGCAGCTATGGGAGCCTCCACTTTCCCACCAGGAAAAGGCAAACATGTAAGTTTGAATTTTTTCGGCTTGGAAAAAATGTTTAGGGTGAACTTTCAGAAGCAGCAAAGAACCTCTAGCCTATGTTCTACCATTGTGAAAAAAAATCTTTCAGAATACGGAATGCAGGAAGATCCATTAATGTACAAATCCACTTAATGAATAATACTCTATTTCTAAAACACTTCTCCCCCCTCTTTTGGCTCTATGCACCACCTGATCATTCAAAACCCACATGATCAAGACAGAAAAAGCTACATTTTCAAAATGTGTCAACATGTATAGGTGACTAACATAAAACCAGATACTTTTCAAATCCTACATTAAATCTCATGTAATTCTCCAACAGCAGTATCAGCCAGGTAAAGCAACCAATTAACATTTATCTACTCTCCCATATTGATGAAGGCAGTAAAAATAGGATGGATATTCTGACTGGCATTCCTCCCCAAATACTCTGAGGATTTAGCCAGTAGTACATGGCATAAGCCATCTCCTTTTATATTTCTTAAACACATCATTAATATTAAAAGCTTACTGCTTTTGGAATGGGGACCCTTTAACCATAGAAAAAGAAAAAGAAAATGAAATAATAACAAGAAAATAAAAATTCCTTTCTAGACTAGTGCTTTTATATTCTTTTCTATGTGAGACTCTTGAGTGACTCACAATTATTTAACTCTAAAAAGTTGTCAGCATTTACAGTAAGTTACAATTTATTCAGTATATGTACTTTAGGGATTTTAATTAAGGTGACAAAAATAGGCCACAACTATTTATTAATTTTGCCACTGTTAATAAGAGTGAGAGTGTTACAGAAGAGCAAAACATCTTAACTAGTTTCATAATATTTTTATATATTAACTAAACAGGATTTAATTCTCTAATGAAAGTGTCAGTGATAAAAGTATACTAGATCTTAAACCTACTTGCAAGTGTGAAGCTAAGAATTTGATAATTACAGTAAACATCAAATTCAAGATGTAACAAGCAAATAGTCAACTTGTTTACAGAACTGACCTTTTCATTGCAATGTGCATCATGACATATTTCCTACATATTACTGTAAAGTGGATATTTTAACAGTAACAGAGCAAAATATAGAAGAAATTTGTGATTTAGGAGGAACATTTATTATACCTGAATTTAATAAAGACACCATGGCTTAGCTACAGCTGTTTTATCAGTGAAAGCCACAAGAAGTTGAAGTTTGTTTACTGCAAGTTTAATTAATTCAATGAACCCATTTCATTACCTCAACACGTGGTATTCTTTCTGTAAGGAAGTTTTTTTTTTTATGAAGTTGTTTTAGTTACTAGCTCTCATAATCTGGTTGACAATTCACCAGCTCTTGGAAAGCATCAATCCTGATGTGCATATTTAAAAAAGATAATGGATAAAATGTTCTCAGAACAATAAGATTGTCAACATAGGGCAATGCGCAAACTTACACATTTCCATTCAGATGTTGCAGTACTAATCCCACTTCTAATGAACATATGAAAAATATTTTAATGCATGTATGATTTAGCATTAGTACGAATTTGCCAATATGAGCAATTCTTGAGTGAGATAAGTTTTTTAAAGAACAGATATACTTTGATGGATTATTCTTCTATAATTATGGCAACTATTACAGCAGGCACTTCCATTCCTGGGGGATGCTAATTCCTTCTCATGCAGCTAAACACCAGGCATGTCAATAGCACTGTACAGTGTCACACAACTGACTAAGCAAAGATTGAAAATCTGCTATTCAACAATCTTGTCTTCGTGGTCACTTGCACAAGTGTCATGTTTTATGCCATAGGTATCATAACCATCGTGCAAATATGCTTCATGGGTAGTCAAGCACTTTTTAGAGTAAATGCAGCCCAATTACCTGTTCCAATAAGCAATAGGAAGCAATTTCCCAGAGAGATGATGAGTAAATATAATTTAAAAAATTTATAAGGGTTTTTTTTTCAATAATTATTGTTTTCCTAGAGATAAATTCTTTTGCTACTTACTATATGTTAGCAATCAACTTCTCAGGTTCCTGGTATGAAAGCTCTTTGGAGATTTCAGCAGTACTGCAAGGCATAATTATCCCTTATATCTGCACAATGTTAAACTAATTGCCCTCACATTTCACATGCAACATCAGAAGCCATGTGATGGTTTAAACTGAGCTCTGCCTTGTGAGCAGAGCTCTACCTGTCAGGTTAGCAATAAGTGCAAATATTTTGTTCCTTGCAACTGGATTTCATAACTCCACCCTGAAGCACATTGACTATTTACAAGGAAAAGGAAAAAGAAAATACTAACTAGAGTCACGTTAGCACCTTCAACAACTGTCAAGGATATTCTGCTTCATAAGAAAGCAAGTCTAATTTTGACACATATATCCAAAGAGTTATTGCTAAAGAAAAACAACAGAATTTTTAGAGAAGTGATCTTTCAGAGAAATAAAAATGAAAAAAATGCACAAATAACAGTAACCAAACTCCAGATTCTGAATTTATTCTTTTATCGTATTTCTTTGACAGCCAGAAGTTTTGATAGGATACCAATAACAGAACACTAAAAGAAATTTCTTTAGGATTCTGATAAGTCATCTGTCCAGCATCTGAAAAGCAAAGCAATGATGAGTTTTGAAATAAGAGCAAATATCTTTGTCATATATACCATAAAGACACATGCAAGTTCTACAAAAACAGCAAAAGAAATAGGAAACTAAAGTAAGGGGAATTTTAGATCACTTCACATCAATTATTGCCTGTGGCAAATTTGATATACTGCATTACTGAATCACAAGATGCTTATCAGACTTTCTTGTTCCTGTCTACAACAGAATAAAACTAATCAATTTATTAAAAAAAATACAGAACTTGAACAACTGGAAAGCTAAATGAAAGACTGAAAATCAATAATTTTTATTTCTGTACCTAGCATTTCTCCAACAAAGAGAACAGACAGTCATAAACATTCTTTTAGATTAACTTAATTATAACCTTTTCACTTGCAGGGATCTAGAGACAAACTGCAATCAGTACAAGTTCTCACCTTTCTGTCTGCTCAGTTACAATCCTGTCTCCCACATAATTCAACCCAAGTGAATTCCTGCTAAAATATTTTAAACTTCAAATTTTGTCCAGTGTAAAGCAGTGGCAGCCAGGCTAGCAAAAACTCGCCTAAAGTTTTCCATTTGTAAAAAAAAATATATTTCAATTAAGTAAATACAGTTAAATAAGTTTGAACTGAGAGCTGTTAAGAAAAAAACCTTAAAATTAAGTTAGGTTTGACGTATGATAGTGATTCCAAGGACATCATGTGCATATATGTAGAGAAGAAAAGTTTTTGAAATAGCAAATAAAAGTAGTTTCTAAACATTAGTATCAAACTCTTGAAACATTTGAAATCTAGCAAACTACAGAAAGTTTCAGCTACTGGTCTCTCAGCTTTATTTTTATTTAAACTCACTTTATAGGAGATGATACATTATTCAAAAATTCCAAGGAAATACATTCTAGATGATTGTGATAGACTTCTCTCCTTTACAAGTCTAATAAATACTGAAATTCACTCTAGAACTGCAACTTATTTTAAAGAACACTACAACACCAAGCTACACAGGGGTTTTTAAGCCGTAGTTGAGGGAAAAGAAGAGGGAATAACATGAATCTGTATCTCTGAAAAAGAAATTTTCACATTCAGGAATTTAATTAATTAGTTAATGACACTGTGAAGTATAAGACGGTGAGAACATGAGCACACTAGAATTTTCCATCATAGAATTTTGTGCTTGATTTCTAGAAATGAGGCACCATTTTACTGAACAACAACTTAAAAAAAACCTAATGAAACCAACTAAAAGCTCTACAGCATGTAAAACCATTGACAATTAGCCTAATTACTTATCTAAGACCCTTACTTAGTTAAAATAGAATCATATCTCATGCCAGTATATAGATTGCTTAATATTGACTGAACTGTTTTCTGCAGTTTCATAAAAATTGGCTCAGAAATAGAAACTAAAAATAAATATTTCAAATCAATACAAGATGGTCGACTAGTTCTAACAATTAAAATGATGCAGCACCCAGAATTAAGTACTATTTTCCAATATTTTTAGTAACTTGTGTAAAGTCTCCAATAAGAGAGATCTCCTGCCTCTCACAGGCTATAGAAAGGGCTGAATAGAAACCTTGGAAGGAAAAGCAGAAGACTGAAGGGAAGAACCATTTTGGCATGCATTGTTAATGAAAGTCTGCATCTCCACTGTCCTAGAGTCTTTGAGTCTACTAGATCCATTGGTTAAAATTTCATCTGCCTGGGAAATTATCTTAATGGAAAACACCTAACCCACAAGTCATCATACAACTCTTGAAAGCACTGAGCATCTAAATCAGAATCATATGAGCCCTCAGTGTTGAACTGAAATCAAGGTGTGCTTCAATCTGGCACCCCAAAATGGCAAAGAGATTAGACAAATATTGACCAGCTTGAAGAACCTGAGAAAAAGACACTGAAAATATTATTATTATGTGTCAATACACAACCATAGGTAAACTGCTTACATGTGTAATCAGTAGGGACCTATTATAGACATATTATTTGTATCAACCAAAAGATTTATCCAAACCATAGCTCTTAATATATGCTGACGTATTATTAGCAAAATTTGGGAGTTATTCAAAACATTAAGACATCAGATGACTGCCTCTGTCACAATAAAACTTCGAGGAACAATCCAACTCCAGTATTTTTATGAGGATGTAATCAAAGCCATTCATCAAAACACCATTTCAGCAGAGCATGAGACCTCTATTGACATTTTCTCCAGGAGCACAAAGGTTACCAGGAAGAGGCAAGTATACTACATTTCACTATTTTCTCCTTGAAGACTAGATTACATCTCCTGGAAGTGCCTTACTGAAAATAAATTCAAGTTTCCTGTATTTGTTTAGAGGAATCTAAAGGGAAAGCATTGGGAAACAAATTCATAAACAAATTTGTCCAAGGAAGAGAGGCATTGATATATACTGAAACAGATGCTGAGAGGCTGCTGTGGACCACAAAACACACAAAAAAGGAGGCTTTGAGCAGGGTTGTGGTTTCTAAGCTCCCAGGGAGCTTCTCAGGTAAGAGGTGGAAAATGACAGGACCATGGATACCAGGCTTTCAGAAGGAACAGCTTTTGGAGGATTCAGTACTCTCTGCAAAAGGCTGAAGATCTTATAAATTGGTGACAGTATTGTAAAATTCACATTGTTCCCTAAAACAAGCCACAACTTTAGATTTCACTATGCCATTGAGATTTCCCTTCTCCTTTTTCCAAGGATGGATGAGGAGGAAGGAAAACTTAGGAAGAGCACATGTGTTGTCCCCTTGTAAAACTGCCCATGGAAATCACTTCAGTGTAGCTGGCCCTCCAAGCTGTTGGAATGCCTCCTCATATATCAAAGTGGGAATGAAAGGAGGTAGCAAGAAACTCTCTAACAAATTCCTACTGAGTCAAACCATCTATTTCCATACTAAATTACACAACATCTTTTAGTATAATTTTTCCTATTACAAAAAGCCGTCCCTAAAAATAACGGTGAGATTTCTAACATCTTTTCCTGGCTATTATTAACAGACTTCACAGTTATTCTCCAAAAATAATATTCCACATGGATTTATTTAACTATTTAAAAATCAAAGTTTTAATTCAGGAGGAGAATAGTCATCAGATCCTACCTCAAATAAAATTTGAAAATTTCATGCCAGTGCAGAAAGGAAATAAGTATTAATTTCCCTACGGAAAATACTTAACACACATAAGACAGTTAATGGAAACAGAACTGTGCTAATGTATTTTACATTTTGAATACACCTACATATGTTATTACTTCACACTTACATCATGTCCCTTATCTGATAATCCTCAAATGTGTTTAAAACATTAATGACTTTATCCTCACAGAAGCTCTACTATGTTGGAAGCATTTTCCTGGTGATTTTATTCCTCTTGTGTGAGCTCTCTGGACACACAATACTACATTGTACCTGTTTGGACAGTACCTATCAATACCATGGAGAAATCATCATTAGCAAATTCACAATAATTAAGAAGTCACCCTGGAACACTGAAACTGCGCAGTGTAGAGACACTTAGAAATTATTTATATGTCCCAACTATTATAGAACCATACCATATTCCTATTTCTATCTGCTTTGTAACTCTACACCAGAGCTGTTTCTGCTGTGTTACACGCTACACAAATCTACCTTGAAAAGAAAATATCCACTATTTCAGAGAATTTACATCTGAATTTAAATCAAAAAGCCTAGGGAGGAGAAAAACCACAACACATAATGTGATTGGAAAACCACAGGTTAGTGGCATCTATAATTAAAGTTATTTCAGCCCTGGCAAGTTTTCTTCTACCCTGCTGGCAAACATCACTTATGCGTGAAAACTTGACCCAAATGGCTCACCAGCAAAGGGGATCTTAACAGGACAATAAAACCCACACTTTTTGACAGAAAAAAACATGCCTTTGAATTATATAAATTGTTTAATTATATATGGTCTATTTAACTGAGGTTTATAGAGACTAGAAAAAGATTTTAAATATTAAAAGCATGACTGTTTCTCAGCATATAAATGAGACTTCTCCCTACATCCCTAGTATATTTAAAATTTACGTTATTCCTCATAGGATATATGTGTTAGTAGAAGACAACAGAAAGGTTGGATTTCATAAATAAAAAATAGTATTTCTTAAAAAAAACTGAACATCAGAAGTTAAAACACCAACTGAGAGAGAATTCATACTCCTCTTAGACTGAAGAAAATTTTGATTGATAGAATTTGAAGAAAATTTGATATATGATGCACATACCAGTGAACTCAGAAAAGAGCTGTATCTCCCCTCAGAAATTTGCATGCTTTGAGATGTAAATAAATAAAAATTCACTTTAAGGATGCTATTTATAGTTCTTTTCTATAGGTTAAGATAGAATTCCCACCTCAACAGACACCCTTAGTGAAATATTTAATGAATTAGTTCTAGAAACAGATTTACAAGCAGCTGTAAAGACTTCAGTCCTTCAATTATCTGGAAAAAAATTCACACATGATTTTATTTCACTTTGTATTTGAAGTTGTTTTGTACAATATGTTCCCATCTTTATCTCTACCAATGTATATGCCAAAAGAAGATAAACAGCTCTCTTATCATCCCCCCCAAATGTCAGTCTCCAGGAGGTTATCTTACATCTGGCTCTCAGTGCTCCTCTTGGAAACTGGACACAAATGATTACCAGCAGAGCTTGGAAAGCTTTGGTAGAGCAGCAGCTCTGGTCAGGCTTTGTAACATAAGCCTTCATCCTTCATGTCCAGAGTCAGTGTTCATCACCTGAATCCAGATGCCAAAAACTAGAAGGTTGAGAATCTGAGCAGATTGCATTGAGTATTGCTGTGCCTTCAAAGAACAGGAAAGAGTTTTACGCCAAGTATTCACTTTATTGCCAGTCCCTGGAAGCTACAGCAGAGCTATTTCTCTGGCTCAGAAAACTTAAATTGCTTATACACATATGTGAATTAACTGGAGTAGTGCTCATTAGGCCATTTAGATTTGTAATAGGCACATGAGTACTTACTGGAAATAAGGAATATCATATCCATTTTATTAAAGGCTACGTAAAAATGCCCAGGCTGTGTATTTCTTTGTGCTTCTGTATCAATTACTGCATTGAATGAAACAGACCTGCACTTTGAGTTTCAAAATTTCTTTCTCATTTCCTAGTCTAGAAATCATTTCATAGACTCCTTGTACCAATTCCAGTAGTATATAATTTGACAGATTTTTAAACCAGATTCTATTTCTCCAAGATCCATCAGTTTGTAAGACAAAAATTGAGGCATTGCACTTCTCAAACTGTCATGATCCAATGAGATTCCAAAGGTCCCTTCTTGCTTCCTTGCTGAGGCACTGAATACATAATTATTGTGATTTACTGTAGGGAACAGCATTGTTGTAAGATCAGAGGCAGCTTGTATTGTCATAAAATGAATAAGTGGTATCACAAGACAAGGAAATGACTTGTCAAAACTCTAAAACCAAAACAACACAGAAACTCAATATTTCAGAACTGTGATTCTGCACTGTAAAATAGTTTTGAAGTTAGATACAATTATCTGATACCCAATAGGCTGTATCACGAACAGTTCCCAGACTGTGAATCTGTGAATCATTATGATATGTTTTTTCACATGACAGGACATAGGCTTTCTAAGTTAATGAGAAAGAATAAAGACTGAAGTGCTGCACTTGTTGACCACAAAATTAGAATTGTAAGCAACTACATCACGTAGTCATGCAGAATTTTTTGCTATAAATGCAGATGTATCTGTATGTTTGTATTCAGCATGCCATAGCAAATGCATACATTTACAATAGCTCAAAGATATCTTGCTACAAAACCTCACGAAAATGCATTTGTAAGTTTACAATTCTTATTCGAAATAAATTTCAAATCTATCCAGAAAGGGTTTTACTTAAAAAAAATATTTTATTCAAATGAATATTTTACAATCTTTGCCAAGTCAGTCTTCAGCCATGAATCCATTTGTTACAAGTTCAAAGTTATTCTTGACTTCAGGTTTTACATAACAATTGATGCAATCCATAAAAACAGCTTACCTACAAACACAGTTGCAAGGAGGGGATTCAGTAAATCCTCTGCAACTGCCCACAAACTGATTATGCCAGGAATAACAAAAAACTGTTTGCAAAATCAATTTCTGTGGAAGAAGAGTTTAAAAATCCTCTTCTCAATGACTTTAATTAGAAACTGGAATTTTTTTCTCTATAGAAATTAGAAATTACTATGACTGCATCTGCAATCTTCAAAATGCTATTTAATGCACACATGTGAGATGCTTAAGTGTGGGGGAGGACAGGCAAGAAATACAAAGATAATGATTTCTTTATTCTATAGCTTGTCAATTCAATCCTGAAGAAGAATTACCAACTAAAGTCATAACAAGTGCAGAATCTATACATTCTGAATATATTGAAAAATATCCATTTTAGAAGGAATAGCACAGGCAAGGATGTGACCTTATGGGTTTCTGGAAATCATGTACAGAAAGAGAGGAGTTTTGAAAATACTAATGACCTAAGTATCTTGTGAGACATACACAGAATATAGTTTTGACACAGTATAAATATATTTCACCCTAGAATTTGTTATTTCAAATTAGTTTCAGCAAAGAGAAGTCCTCACCTGACAATGAAATGAGTTAGATGACTTAATACAATCTCCAGTGCTGTTTTCTATTATTTCAGCTTATAGAAATAGAATTATTTGGTCATGAAGGGGCATTCAGAGGACTCTACTCCAACTCTCTGCTCAAACCAGGGATTAGGTGGTTCAGCTCCACATCCAGTTAGGTCTTGGAACACCTCCAAGGAAAGAGATCCCATAATCAATCTGGGCACCTGCTTCAGTGTTCAACCATCCTTCGTGGTAAATTTTTGCCCTCTATTATGTAATCAGAATTACATATATTTGTCTTCTTTACTGCCTCTTGTTCTACTGCTGTGCAGCTCTGAGAGGAGAAGGGCTCTGCCTTCTCTGCACCCCTCAATCCTGATGCACACAGCAACCAGGTCTGCCTCCACCTGCCCCAGCCTCCACTGCAGTGTGATCTTCTCCTAATGAGGAGCCCAAACCTGACCACAGCTACCAAATTACTTGAGAACACACATTTGAAAAGAGAGATGCCTGAAGTAAAGCTTTAAATCATGCTCAAAAAGGAAGAAAAGCATTTATATCACAGAAAGATTTTTTTAAATCTGTATCCTCTTTCAGATTGTATTTTCATAGTTAAATATTTCAAAGATTCGAAATTAATTAATTAAGAAAATTAAAATACTGGTTAGAATTTTTGAATGAAGTATTATGAATAATCATAAAAAATGCAGTTCTGAATAATGCTACAGATGGTAATATGCCAGCAGAATTTTAAAAAATCCCAATCAGACATCTTTTAGGCACTAGATAGGCAAGACATCAAGATGAGTATACGATATTATGAAAGCCAAATAGAATCTCTATGGAGATCACTTCAAAGGCCGGTTTCCTGCACCCATAAAATTAAGTTTAAATTATGTGCTGCATGGATCTTTTGTATATGGTCCTGTTACCATGAACAACCAAATTCCATTACAGATCCATGAGCAATTGTTTTCCATCTTTTCATGAGAGCAAGAAAAATTCTTGTTAGACAGACTTTCATTTTTCTTTTGTTCTTACAATATTAACACTGATAGACATTAAAGGTTGGCTGGAAAGGACTGATAGAGCATTTCTATGAACTTTTATTTCAACCCAGACTTAGAAAAAAATCTTTAATCCTGGTACATAGAAAACTTCCCTTGGTGCAATTTGGTATTTTATACAGGAACAAAAATTGAAGAATCAGTTATATTTAGAATTATTCTGCTTGCTTTTTTTTTTTTCGCTATCTAGTTTCATGACTGTGATAAATTAACTTTAAAGCAAATAATGAAACACATTTGAACTGTCTTTTCTTGGAAGTCAGCTTACATATTAACAGAAAACAAATTAAAATTCTTAAATTACAAATTACTTATTACCAATTACAAACTACTATCATCTCATTAAAAGAAGAACAAAGTAATGCTCAAGCCTCATTATTTGATCATTTTAGGATTTGTTTTTAAACTATTTCCTCTCATTATGGGTAAACTTAAATGGAAATAATTTCTCAGAACTACCTATAGTCATGAAACTGGACAGAAAAACTAAACCCATGTGGGACTTACAAGGCCCTTTCAGTTCATTCCTGCTCTTCCTTAGGGCTCCTCTCCAGAAAATTAAGACTGACCTTTACCAGCATTACATCAATTTACACCAAGAACTTTCAGCAACAATTATCAAATTTTGCAGATTTTAAGATGTCTTTTACCCCAAATGATGCACTCCTCCTATGCACCTGGAACTTTACCAAGATTTAACTTTCAAGGTCGTTATAGTTTCTCACTTCACTTATGCCAGACAAGGATAAATCAAAAGCATTTTGCTCCTTCTACTCTCAGTGGTGACTGACAGTGGATTAAAATGTTTTCTCTTTTGCAAGGATTTCAATGTGCAATTCTCAGAGCTACAGAAATTATTGTACAATGATGAATTTAACCTATAGCAGATGATGAAAACCTCGGCACAGTCAAACATTCAAATTCATGCTAATTTTGACATTCTGTAAGTGTGTCATCAAATGATACCTTACAGAGAGATGTTCAAATTTTCAAAATATTTTTTGAGTGTCCTAATCTTGTAAGCATTTAAATGAATGCACTCAACAGGACTTCTATAACTGAATTCAATAGAACCAAGATTTCATCCTCTGATTCACAGCACCGATACTGGATTAATCACAGCAGCTAATTTTAGGCTCCTACACATAACCTTTCAAGAACACCACACTCATTAGTATTTATTAATGCAAGTTTTTCTATGTGAAATTGTTCAAATACTTTTTTAAAAAGCAACAGAAGAAAATCTACTCTCTTGCATTCTCATTCTGGTGCTGTTTGACTTTCTGTTACAGAAACAAAGCAATACTTTTTTGATTAGATTTCTGCTGGTGTTACAGGACATGATTTAACCAACTTCTATTACAGGAAGTGATGAGAAAAAAAATTTACAACATCTCTTTAGACACCTCATTTAAATATTCTAATCCCTATATTTTTGAAAACTGGTTTAATAAAAAATCATCAGTACATATAACTCTTCTTTTCTCTTCTCCCCTCATTTTCTTTTAATAACTAATGGAGTAGCTTGTCTTTCCAGTCACCCAAGTTCCTTTCATCAAGCCATGCCAACTAGTTCTTCCTCCTTTTTTTTTATCCCCACAATGAAATTAGTACTTTGTAGAACTGTATTTCCTGACATGCTCAGCTTAATACATATTAAAATGCATACATTTCTTTTACAAAGGTGATTTTTACTCTTTCCAGTGACTGCTGTTCAGTGTCTAATTCAAGATTTGCAAAGATTTTATTTCCTGAAATTTAATAAGCTTATGATGTTTGTATTTTTCTAGCCAATTCTGTGGAATGCCAATTTTAAGCTATTGGATCCACGTTTTTCTATTCTCACATTCTCAAGTTTTAGTAGCAAGGAGAACGAAAAACTAACTATTAATTGCCACGGATCATCTCACCAAGTTTATTTATGCTTATGGCACTTTTTGTGCGTATCATTTGAATTACAAAGCTATAAATTTTGACACAGGCGGGCTCTTCTTGAGCCAACATTAATGATAATCTCCCTTGGTGTATCTGGTGGATTTTCCATTCAAGACACAACTTTCCTTGCTCCACCTACTCTTTCATGTCCCTTCAAGCATCTGCAGCTCTCATTCGCTAGCCAACACCATTTTGAGAGCAAATTCTTCTCTGCTAATGCAACCATCTGATCCTTTTCTTCACCCTCTACATATGTATGTGGACCTTAAACTGCCACTCTGCTCACATGAGCCAAAACCCACATGAACTTCCTATAATCTTCTTCTGGGACCTGTCTCCATATCCAGTTGCAGACTAAGTTAATCTTCACTATTTATGTGTTTCAGGAAAGAAGCAAGTAGTATGCAATCCTTTGAAAATCTGCATGAATAACAAGAATATTATTTTCATCAATTTACAGCTGAACCGCTGAAAAAAAAATTCTAAAATGCATTGGCAGTATTCCATTTTCTTGTATACACAATGATCTGTATGGTCATAAACTTCTGATTTCACAGGATTGTCACCTACAGAATTAGATGCCTATAAATAAGGAATAGTAAAAAAATTGATTTTTAATTTTTTTTATAATTGAAATAGGTCCATTGTTTTCTTCAAGTTAATTAGCTTTCCTATTTACAAGGAAACACCATGTTTTATTATCATGAAAAGATTATTACTTGGGTAAAATATCAAACAGAGTCGAGTTGTAAAAGTGTTGTAAATAATTTCCCTAAAAATAACATTGGATATATTTTTCTTGGATACAGTCGAAAGCTTAAATGGACATTAAATTAACATTCTCTGAAGAGTTACACAAATGTTAAAACTTCTTTCAACTCCTGTGGGAAGCAAGAAAATAAGCACTGTTATTTCTATTTTATGGCTAAAGAAACACAGACAGAAGTTAAGTGACTTGCCCATAGCAATGCCGTGAATCAACGTCAGTGCCAGGACTAAAATTTATGAGTCCCTTTTTCCTACCAAGAATGCTTAGACACACACTGCTCTTTAAAATACATACTACTTAATATTTATTACTACAAAAACATGCAGTGTGCACCTGGAATTGGATTAGTACAAATATGAGTTAAAGGTTTACAGTCCTTTGTTATTAGCTAAGTTGGTAGACAGATAAAAATTCTCATTTAGCTGCTTCATTACAGCTTTATAATAACACATTTTAGGCCAAATCAATACTCTGTTGATCATCTGCCTTCCCTTAAAGCTCCTCCCCCTTGGCAAATAACATTCAGCAACAATCACTGGCATTTGAAAATTGCTGCACTGGGTGGTCTTCATTTCTAATTCAGGTATCCACATACATGTATTTCAAATAATTTAGCTTACTTCTGCTTAGATCAATTTTTCTATTTATAAATAATGTTAGGTTGTTGTTTTTTTTCATGTGAACCCATTAGTATCTGGAGACCAAAACTGAAAGGAAGGCAGAATTGCCCAGCAGCACCTCACAAAGGCACAGAAAGAAAGGAACTCAGGCAGACAAATAAAAGAAGTGAAGAGGAAGCAAAGTAAATTTAAGCTTTTTGTTCCAGAAGTCTCAAAGATGGTCAGGAATTCAACCCTACTTTTATTGCTGTTACTGTTGTTTAATAGACAGCTTTGTCCCACATCTAACATGCATGCTTCTCCCCTGAAGGTCCAGGTACCAAATTTTCCTTTCAAACCCAGGATGACCCCCCTCTACAGGGTGGCATAGAAAAGTTCAAAATGCAGTTCTCATGGTGAAAGCTGTGCCTGGATAACTCTCCAATGCTGGTCCAAAGTCTATATACAGTTTAACATATGTATAACAAAAACTAGGCAGCAAAAAGAGCTTTATCAACAACTGAAAAAGGCAAATCCAGGCAAAGGAGCCAACAAAATTCTATCAGCACAGAAAGCTATAGCATGGTTTACTACATCTAAAATTAAATATATTTCAATGCATTATGCTCAGAATATTTCCCTCAAACATATTCTTAAAACAAATTAACCTCCAACACAGAATTATTTCACATAGCAATTGATACTTAATGTTGTATGAAAATGTAATTTGGAGTTTAAATTAAATCTTGTTAAAATGCTTATCTGAGATATTTACCCAATCAACTTGAAACATCAGTAAATCAATGAAACAGTGACAGTAGTGTAGTACAAGTACAGAAGCACCTACCAAAACTAAAGGAAGTACAAGATAAAACAATCTGTGATAAAACCTCTTTCTATATGAACAATTTAAATATCTGTGGGAACTACATCTTGCTGCAGGGAATATGACACGTGATATGCAATGTATGCCTGCAAACAACCAACACAGAACTTCTCAGTACTGAACAGTTGTGAGACTGAACAGAAGGAAGCGGGAGTTGTTAAAGGGATGCTGAAGAAAGAGACAGCAAAGAAATGTGTTCAGTTCAAAAACATGCAAGAAAGTCACAACAAAGTCTCAAAAAAAGAACACAAGCACTGCATCACAAAAATTTTGCCTACAATTTAAAAGTATTGAAAAAATATTTGAGCAGTTTTGCCTGGCCATGCTATTTTGCATGAATTTAGGAATATTTTCTTCTGAAGCTCTATGCCTCACACACTGCAAATTCTAAGTAGTGATAGCAATAAAATCTATTTGTACTTACCACAATGCCATTTAAACCAAAAGCTGCTGCTAATTTAACAAAACACGGATTTAATGTCCTTTTGCCTTCATATCTCTTTCCTCCAGTTCTAAGCCTATTCTTTTTCAACCTTGCTAAAAACCAATAAACAACTTTATATTAAAGAAAAAAATTCAATAATAATTTCTCTGAGAAATTACTGCCTCATTATCTTTATGTTAATAATGTCACTTAGATACTTTATTTTTACTTGTCTAAAAATAGTCAAAATGCTTAAACCTCAAGCAGTTAGGTGCTAATGCAAAACAATAACATATCTTTGGGGCTTGATATAGGAGGTTTGACTGAATACTTACATTATTCAAGAAGCCCCTGAACAAAACATAGATTAAGAACACTGCCCAGTCTGATGTGGGGCTTCTTCTGTGTGACCAAAGCCTTCGAAGCAGAGCCAATGATAGTGCCCCAAGGGAAAAAAAACCTCTTGTGCTACAAAAAGATTGCATCTAAATGGAGACAATATGCTTGTGGTAGAGTTGTTTTGAACAGTCTCAAAAGACTGTTCATCACAAATCTCAAGAGTATTGTAACCTAACAATAAGGTTGTTTTGCTATATATAACCTAACCTTATTAACTTCCATTGGCCAGTAAGGCAGGAGGAAAGGTATATTTTAGATATATTTAGATATGTGTGTAAACAGACACGCAAATACACACATACATTCTCCACAAAAAATCTAGATTACCAACCTTCCCCAAATGAAAAAAGAATTCCTTGATATAAATGTATTCTCAAACTATAGTTTATTTGTTTAATAAGTTTCTGGATATTTTTACTCATTTTCTTAAATTAAAATCTTAAAAGACATTCAATGACTTTATCAAACAATAGAATTGCTTAGTCTTGTAGCTGCATTTGAAGGGGATAAGAACAAGGTAACAGTTTATAAGAGTGAAAATCCCCACTAATAATTAAAAAATTGAAGTTAATTTACTCATACAAGAGATCCACTGTTTTTGTAAGATATGAATAGAATATTATTATTCCATACATATAGAATATAATTATTCTATATGCATAATTTCTGCAGCACTGATTTGTCACATGGAAGCCAAAGATTCAAGTAGAAAAAAATTATAGGGACATTTTTGTAAGCAAAAAATATTAGTGGTCCCCATATAGTTCTACGTAACTCAGACAGGAAAAGCTTTTTGGTCATGGCAAACAATCAGGTTCTTCAGATGTTAGTGTCCTTTGAAAAGTTTCCCTGCATGTTGCATTCATGTAAATACCACAAATTGGAATGAAAATCTGTTGAGGTAAAAGGTTCAAATATAGAGGAGTTGGTGTTAACACTAACAGAAAGCTGCCCACCACATTGTTGGTTGGTATTTTGAAATTCAACAGCAGGTACGTCTTTGGCATAATCAAGATTAAAAAAAAAAAAAAGAAACCAAACACCATAGATCACAGCCATCTCTAGATACTAGTTTTGTCTTCTGCTCTACATGCAGTTTTCCATCCTTTCCAACCAAAGAAATTTTTCAGATATACTTCTCCTTTGAAGTACCTGAATATTCACTGATAAAAGCCAGGAATCCAAGAGGAAGAGAATGAACAGGAAATCCATAGAATGAATGGCTAGCTACAGATTTGTGAAAATTGCTCTCCTTAAGCTATAACATCCAATTAAGCACATTTTCTTTTGAGCTATGGCCAATAAGCATGGCAAAATAATGCTGTGTTCCAGAAGCTAACCCATACCTTTATTCATTGCCTTTGAAGAAAGGTGTATTCTGTCTCCCACAGGAATATCAAAAAATGCAATTCTTTCAGAGGCAGAGATGAGGCTTGCCTTGCTGACCATCCTACCCCTGCCTTCCCTTTTTCCCTCCCAGACCAATACCACTGCACTTCCTGATTTCCTGTCCCTCACTGTCCTACTCCTTCTCCCAGCATATCACCTTTACGCTGATGGACAGGTAACTTAAGTGCTCTCTGGATACCTTTTATTATTTTCTGTGCATGTTTGCATCTAATATTCAGAAATTATGTAGAAAGAGTGTTTAAAAACCAAAACAAAATAGAATAAACAGGAAAATAAAGAGGGAACTACTATAAAGAGGAAGCTGTTTTCTGTGTTTTGTATGCTTTCTGAAAAAATTGAAAGCTTTATTTCACTTTTGACTTCAACATCACATTACCAAAGACCGAACTTAGATATCAGAACAAACAAAATTAAGGTGTTTACCACTAACTTTTAACTGATGGCTCTGCCCTTTTTCATGATGGCAAAACCTTCCCCCATTGAGCTGCAGGGAATATCTTGGTTTCTATATCAGTCTCAGTCCCATAATCTCTAAAAATCAACACAGAAATCAAAATTGCATAAAATTATACTTTTCCTTTGCTTAGAAGGAAACCTTTCCTTCCATATGCTTGGAAATAGGAACTTGCGTAAAACGAAATTTAAATCCTTCCTGTGAATTTTTTTTTACTATGAATACAAATTTGTAAATCATTGATATGGCCTTTCTAATGAGACCTTTCCTTGCCTTTATTTTTCTAGAATAAACATACAGCTATTTGAAATTTGTGATTATTACTTCAGAATGTAAAGTTTCCTATCTGAAATCAGAGAATGTTTATGTTGAAAAAAGTGCCTCCACACTAAGACAGTTTTCCGCAGTATTATTGCTCTTGTGCTTTTTGCTTTGAAACTTGCTATTCTGAAGAGATTTGTCAACATTAAACTGGAAAAAAAGGAGGATTTATTCAATTGTTTCTTTAAAAGAATCCCATGAATTTTTCCTTTGAGTCAACAAAATTATTCTTTTTCACCTGTACACAAAAATGAACTCAAAAAGACTGGTGAAAAAATAAGTCAAATATACTGCAAGGATAAAAATATAAGCATTTAATTTCAGCATATTTTGATGGAATATATTTCAGGGAGAGAAAAAACAAAAGAGATGTACAAATGTGTATGTCCTGCTAAGAAAAAAGAGGCAGCCTTAATAATAATATCGTTACACTGTCTTGTGATGGCAGAGCCTAAAAAATTCTTAAGGTTTGCATCTTTTCACAGATAAGTACAAACTCCTCCGAGCAAATAGCATTAATTATCGTTACTAATTAAGTCTAGACAAGCCAGAACTCTTTCCCTAGAATGTTTTTGCCGAATAATACCTGCAGACCAGCCTGGGTGACAGGCTGTAACTCCTGATGAGTTATCCCAAGTGTGGCACTCGACGCTGGCTGGAGCTTTGTGTCAACTTTGCACCTGCCAGGGCCCCGGCCCGAGGGGCGGGGAGGGATCGAGCGCTCCTGCCACGGGGGTCAGTCAGCTGCATCCAAATCACAGCAGACTCCCTCCTAACAAAGTCTCTCTTTTGCTGTTAATTAAGACAGTACCAAAAAAATAAAGTTACTTATTCAGTCATGAGGGCTGAATGCTCCCAGTAGGTAGCCTTTTCACAATTCAATTTCCCTGATGGGATTCGAAGAGGAAATGAAACAACAAATTGTGCTCCTGATGATCTAAGCAGAAGCTGCAATTCCACGGGGAGTCCTGCTAGGTCAATTAGTTCATCAGGCTAACAGAGTGCCAATCCAGAAACCAGTGTCCCACCAACAAAGGTAGGAAAAGTGAAGTTCAAGGCCCAGTTGTAAGGCAGTATCCAGTAGATATTATTGTTAGGCTTGGAAAAAGCACATATATTGAGCATAAAAACAGAGGAGCAGTTCTCAATAGCCAGGGGGATATGCCTGTCCTGCCAGATTAATCCTTTTGAATGCAACAGATGCAGCCCACCTTTGCAAGGTCTCTAATGAGCACTCCTGAACAAAAGAAGTTCATCTCAACAACAAGATTAAATCTTAGTTATCAAAGAGGTAAGTACCTTTAAGCAAGACTTTCTCTGAAAAGTCAAAGTGCAGTGCTGCACCTGTTGTTTTTTACTTTTAAAGTGTTCTGATATTCTGTAAACTCAGTATTATTTCATGTTCTATTCTTACTGCATAGTATTGTTTTATAAATCTGTGGCAAAAAAAATTAGCAAGATGTTTCTCTTACTATACCATCCAATAACATTGTAATGCAACTGACAGCTTTAAATATTTTTAAAGGCCCACTTCAAGCAAATATATCAACCTGTGCTGAGTTTTTACCCTTTGTATTTTGAATAAGAACTTGACGCTTCTATGGTAATTTTATAAATTTCAAGCACTGTTTCTGATGCCACAAGAATATGCTTCAAAAGAAAAGATGGTCTAACAGGCTGTTGAAACTCCCAACTTCCACCTATATTCCTGTGAACGTCCCCAAAATATCCAAGCACCCATTTTGTTGCCATAACCTATAGGATCTGAATTACTGAACTTTTACCAACCTTGTAGCAGGACTCTGGGATTAGCAATTCTTCTCAGTTTGGGAACAGAAAAGACTATAAATTCCAGGCAGCTGTACTCCTTCCATCTGCAGATATTGCTGCTATATAGTAGTTTTATTTGAACAGGTCAAACATGAGGCAGCTGAATCTTCAAATTGTCATCAATCCTGTTATGTTTATAAATAACTATAGCATTTTCTGCTGCAAAGCCACTCTAGATAGCCCAAGTTTTTGCAAAAATATAAAAAAATATTTTTTTAAAATTTTTTTCCTTCACCGGTCACAGTTGTAAATAAAGCAGCATAAAGAAAAGTAGGTTATTTGGTTCTAGTTTACTTTATTGCTATCAGCTATTGCAATATTAGACCTTGATGCTTTATTTACAGAACTCCCCACTGACAAAAAATAGCACTGCATAATGAGTAGACAAATGCATTTCAAGAGCACATCTTGAAAGCTGTTTTTGTAAAACGCCTTCTGGCTGCAGTATTTGAATGTTCTCTATGCTGACAGTCAGTAGGGACAACAACACAGATGTGCTTTGTTTGGCTCCGAATGGATTCAATCCTGAAAAGCATTAAAAAGAAAGAGTGTGGAGAAAATTTAGGCTTTACTTTTTCATGAAACTCTGATCATTCACTCTCTTTTGCTCTGGCCATGTGGGTTGAAATAGGATAGAACAATAATACAGTCTATTTAAGAGAGAATGCATTCTCATTTCTTTGGAAAAAAATATTAAGGCTACAATGTATATCCATAGAAAACTATCCTTAGATTGTTACATTTAATTTTATTTTCTTAAGAATTAGTTAATTTCATTTTAATTTAAAATAATGCACTGAAACATTTAGGTTAAGATTCTTTATATTGTCTATCTAGTAATAACACTGATTAAGTCCTGTAGATGTTGTAAAAGTTATTTTACTTCATTAGCTGAATTGCTTTTACTTGCAGCATCTTGATATAATTTGAATTTTTCTACAGAGTAAATATAAGTGGTAGCTGAAAGAAATTCACAGTCGATGATCCATCATAAAGTCAGTCCTAGCAGTTAGAGTATTAATGGTAATGCTGTTGCCAGTGAGATCATAATATCAAAGAAGCACCTTTGAACATGATTTCTCATTTTACACTGCATTTTGATGCAAACACAGACTACCACTAGCTCTGATCAATTATCCAGCTGTTCTGACATAAAACTGAAACTAGAAAATAAGGTAATGTTACAGAAGAAATTGCTACTGATCATGTTCTATGAAAACCTGATGTCTGTTTTGAACAACTGTTTCAATTGAAGACTGGTGTTTTTTACAACTCTTGCCTTTTCAAGAAGTTTTCAAGAGACAATAACTACAATCCCTTTTAAAATTTTCTAGCAGGAAGACCAGCGTCAGACAAGACAGTGCACGCAAGATGGCAAGTGCAAAGTAAAACTGATATAGGCTACAAGGTTAGCTCCTAAACTTACAGGATGTCACAATTCTTTCATATTTCTAGGCACCGTGCTCAACTGCCAGCTCTAGGACAGTCTGAGGGTGTGAGAGGGACTGAGAATAGAGGCATGGAGCGTCTCATGTGAATCAATAGAGAGTAGGTAAATATGATGCAAGCATCATAATTGCAACCATGAAGTCTTCCAGCTGCCAGCAAAGAAGCAGAAATAATGTCACAGAAACTTGTGTGAAAAATCCTGCTAATAGCAGGTTAAGCAGTTATTTTATATCACATGATGGCTTTATAAATATTCATATCTAATTCATTGCATAGACCACAGTAGAAAGGATGGAAAGTGGAATAGTAACCTAAGGTCAATTATATTCATCCCAACAGAACCAGATATTTTCAAGTAAAAAAATAGTACACAAAACCAACAGTTCTCTTCTAATTCTCCTGAGTTTTCTTACAAGGAAGAAGAGAGATTCCAGAAACTATACAAAGGCCTCTGTCCTCACTGTAAGGAAGTTCAAGTGACCTTTTCAACTGATGATATGACAGCTACCAGGAGCACTAATTAATTCCCTATGGTCTTCACATTTGTGTGCCTATTAACAATTATTAGCTCACTGGACTTTGGATGATTGCTTTATTTCGATGTACAATAGATTCTGCACTCCAAAGCTTCATCTGAGCATCACTCAAACAACTGTTTGAAAACATCTCCCCTAAATGTCAGGCCACCACTCAATTGCATTTGGCATCATTTTAAATGACAGTTAAACCATGGAAGTGGAAACTTGTTCTAAGTAACAAGGTTATCGTAAGATGTTGGATACTTAACTAGAAAATACTCTAGATTCTTGATTCTCTGTTGCTTAGTAATGATCACAATTTCATCTGATTATGGACTTTAAGTTCTGTCTAGCAGACAGAAATTCTATAAAAAGAACACAAACACGAAGAATGCTCTCATCAATGGACTTCTCAGGAAAAAAGTTCTTGTTAAAACATAATACTGATGGACTCATCTGACCAGCTGACAAAAGCAACATCATTAATAGAAGCGACTTCTGTAACCTCTGTAATGCAGGCAGTGATATTACTTTGACCTGGAGCATAAACGAAACTCTTCTGAAAAGACATTATTTCTAGTTCTAGTATTTCTAAATACTGTGTTGGAAAAGTGGAAAGGAGGAAACTAAATGAAATGAGAAAGCAGGTTCTTTAATGGCAGTACTTCAGATGCTCATGTTGCATACTCAGCAGACATTCTGAAGGTTAATTGAGACCTGACACTGCAAAAAATTTAAAAGAAGATCCTATACTTAGAATATGGAGATAGATAACCTACAGGAAGCAAGATACATTTTTAACAGTAAACAATAAAAACAAAATTTAAAAACTTCCTGGGGATAAAGCAGCCATACTAGCCAATTCTGAAATTTTCTGCTCCTAACCTAAAACATCCAGTAAAATTGAATTATGTCAAAATATACTATTTCTCATATTTATAAATTTTGGAGCAATGGGACAAGTGGGAGTTCACTTGGTGCTCTCAGCTCTTCTCTGTTTTCCTTTCTACCTACTTGTCTACATCACATAGTGTTCTTACTGTACACACAAGTCATTTCAAGTGTCAAAAATATTGTGATGGTTCTTAGATGACTCAATAAATTATCCTGATTTACTTTAAGAGAAGACTGAAACACTGATATAAATGACATCTTGGAATATAGAGATGATTTCACAATATAATATAGAAAATATCTGCCTTTGTTGTATGATTATCATGGTACTTATATTTGCAATATAAACTTCAACAAAGGAGCCAGAATTAATAATGTGTTTTAAATTTTGAGTCTGAAGTAACTCCACAAAATTAGGTTTTCCATAGTAGAAGCAAAAAGAAGCAAATCCCAATGTAAACCCACAA
This sequence comes from Thryothorus ludovicianus, assembly GCA_013397245.1. NCBI lineage: Eukaryota > Metazoa > Chordata > Aves > Passeriformes > Certhiidae > Thryothorus > Thryothorus ludovicianus. Next base: position 516,487 of record VZTB01000328.1, on the reverse strand, counting down.
CATCATTACACTTTCTGCCAATGAAGCAGAGTAATAACTTTGCAACGTGAATAATGTGAGCCAATGGATATGCCACAGGAAAAATTTGTAGGTCTTCCTCACACCCACTTTGAACTGGATTTATTCAGTCTACTGCAGCCAATGATGGAAGCCGTGTAATTTTGTGCCATGCAATCTTCAGATGGCTTTATGGGATATACCATATCTTATTCTCATTTCGTATGGAATTGGTAAAACCTCCCTTTTCCGTGGATTTCACAGACACACTTGCATTTTCATTTCCTTCAGAATATAATCAGAATTCTATTAAAAGAATGCAGATTACTACATTTCAGAGGCACCCACACTCTTTTCAGGAAAGGAACCAGTGCTATATACAAAACTTTTTGCAAGCTATTTTTAAGGATGCAGAAGTAAAAGGAAAGAAATAACACTAAGTTTTTGACTTTGATTTTACTTTAAAAGAGTTAGAGCAAAATGCTAAGTACTAAGTAGTATTTTAACAAAGAATTGTCAAAATACTTTTAGAATTCAGAAATATTTGTGGGTTAAGAATTTCTGAACAGAACACTACACCAGTTCTTTTATTCTGTGCAAAAGTATCCCCTGCAGTGCCATAGGAACTTTTTGATGTATTTTTCAAAAGGTTTTCAACTCAACCAACCAGGTGGTTTTAGAAACTCAAATTGTTGCGCTGAAGCCCTGTGCCAGCAGTTATCAAAGAATGTGTGGCATGCATCCTAATATTCTTGCTGTGTGATCAGTCTGCTTCTATATTTGTGTGCATATGTATGTGTATTCCCAAAATCTTGTGACATTGAAAATGAAATGGTGTAGTGTTTTACTACAGCTATATACATTGCAGTGTCTCACCAATGGAAGCTTTTCAAGCAACCATTAACTGACTTCACTAGAACGGTTTGAAAAACAGTCTTTTCATTTCTAATGGTTTAATAATAATGGGGCTTCTTTCCAAAAGAGATGTAAAGTTCAGTTCAGTGCTAAAACAGATTAATTCTCTCAGGTTTCTACTTCCACACCATGGGAGATTTGACTAGGTTAAATATTGCCATGGTTTAAGCCCAGCTGGAAGTTAAGCACCATGCAGCTGCTCACTCAACCCTCCCTCTCTCCCTCACCCAGTAGAATGGGGAGGAGAATAAAAGTAAAACTTGTATGTTGAGATAAGGACATTTTAATAATTGAAAATAAAGTAAGACACAAAAATAATGTTAAATGATAACATTAATGATAGTGAAAAGTGAAAAACAATTGTTGCACAATGCAATTTCTCACCACCTACTTGACCAATGCCAGACCCCTTTTCCCAAACCCAGATCAGCTCCTCTTCCACCACTGGGAGGTAGCTCCCACCATTTTATATATATATATATATATATATATTTGTGTAAAAAGTGTACATTTATTTAAATTATTAAAAGGAAAACATCAAGTAGTCTAGTATTCTGTTCTTGAGCTCTTGTAGTTACCTGAACTTCCAATAAAAGCATATACAGCTATTAAAAATGAGAGCCATGAAATACTGAAGGAAACTTGGGTCTTTCTGTTTTGTCACTGGATATTGATCATGTTATAGAATGTAATTATTACAACCTACTTTTAATTGGTTCTAGTATCTAGCCACAGCCAACAATCAACACTCATACAAAAAATATCTCACTCATTGACTTCAATCTGAACAGGAATGGGGATGAAGGAGAGCCCCTGATGCCACATAGTTTCACAACATGGAGTGCAGGTTGTGAAAAACTTCTTGCTGCTCACTCTCTGCAAACACCAGATAAGTTCTGTAATACTGCTACTTATGCTATTGAATACATCAGCTCTATGAGTAGCAGCAACTAGACCAGGCAGATTCCTGGAAAGTATTTTCCCAGAAAAGGTAAATTCAACTCCTTAAATTGCCTCAAAAATGTTCTCAATGAATCTACACTATAATATCTGTGTTTCCGCTCTTGAAATTTTGACTGCTGGCAACTAATGCAAAGCATCTGGGATTAAAATTTACTGCTACACCCATGTGTTGCTCTGAACCAACTCTGTCCTTGCACTTTCATCAGTTATTATAAAAATCCTGCATTTTTCTTTATTCAAGTAATTTTGTTTAATGATCAGCTCATCTAAAGGTGGACAATTAGAAAGCACTTCTTCACTTCCAAAGCAGTATATATATGAGGTGCTAAGAGAATAGCACTTAGTAGCTCTAAAAGCTGACAGAGCTGACAGAAGAGTACTCAGTATCCAAACCTCTCTATGAATAAGGCACCTTCCCCACTCTCCCCTTTCATGCCTATATTCTTTTGTAGAAAGCATATAAAATTTCCACTAATAAACATAATTTTTAAAAGCTAGTCTCCTCTGCATTTTTATACACATAAAAATGTATCAAGTCTATTACACTCAAGTATATCTGTTACTTAAAGTGTGCAGAATTAATGCATCATTTCTGGCAACGTGAAAACATGTAAAGATTAAATTGTATGCAACATTTCATAACAGGTTTGAAGTACTACCATCAAGTATTCTTAGGTGAGACAGACAAAAAACACACACTAGAGAATAAAGCCTTCACCTAAAACTACAAATAACACTGCTCAATCCCATTCACCTGCCAGTCGTGTGGGCTTCCTGGGGCAATCGTCTTTATGAGTTCTGCCTCTTGCCAAAGTTCACTATTTGTCTCTGAGTAAATTTTTCCACCACTCTAGGATCCATTGTTCTTTCACACTAATGACAAAATCTACAGGCATCTGGCTAAAAGTTAGTGCAGGTATGTGTGGCTGACAGGGAAATTACTTCTAGCACACAGAGAAATCCACTCTCAATTAACAACATGTCTTTCTGTCTAAAGTCAGCTCTTAAGAGCTGCAGAAGGTAGTTTAAATGCCTCTACTTAGTGTAAGAGTAATGGTTTCTCAATAGATAATAATTTCAGGTCTATAAGAGTGTGCTCCAGAACCAGGATGAGTAATTAGAATCAAAATACAACCATAACCATTGTTAAGCCTCCTCCCAGTGCTCTTATCTGTGAGTCATCATTGTTGCTTACAATGAAGCATGGAACATGAATATGGGAAAATCTAATCCAGACCATGACTGATGCAATTCTTAAGAAAAAAAAATCCAACTATGGCTTACAGAAAGTACTTTGCAGGCTCATAAGGAAATGTAGGCAAAAATAAAAAATTGAAAATTGTGTGCAATCCTATTGGGACAACTAAGCATCTTAAAGCATAAAAGCATATTAGCCTAGCAAACAAACAAACAAAAAAGCTCAAGTAGGGTTTAGTTAGAAATTTCAGTGGTTAAAGTCAATTTGGAGTGGGACAGAAGCAGTCCATAGTCAGTCCACCTTACAGTTTCCCCTAGCTTAGCACCAATCCTGATGAGTGCTTACACAAAGAATCAGCAGACAGAAGGAGGTGATGGTCTGCTCTGCACTCTGCTCACCCTGAGTGCTGAATGCACTTGGCCTCCACAGTAAAAGAAGGATATAAAGCTATTAGAGAGCATCCAAAGGAGTCCAAGAGACAGTAAAGGCTCTGGAGGGGAAGCTGTGTGAGGAATGGCTGAGCTCACTTGGTCTGTTCAGCCTGGAGAATACTGAGGGGAGACCTCACTGCAGTCACAGCTTCCTCATGAGGGGAAGAGGAGGGGCAGACACTGATCTCTTCTCTCTGGTACCCAGTGACAGGAGCCAAAGGAATGGGTTGAAGCCATGTCAGGGGAGGTTCAGGCTGAGTATTGGAAAATGGTTCTTCACTCAGAGGGAGGTTGGGCACCGGAACAGACTCCCTGGGGAAGTGGTCACAGCACCAAGGCTGAAAGAGCTCAAAAAGCATTTGGACAACACCCTCAGGCACTTTATGCAATTCTTGGAGTGTCCTGTGTAGGGCCAGGAGTTGGACTTCAATGGAAAAAAATCTTTAGTGTGAGGGTGGTGAGGCATTGTTTGCCCAGGGAAGTTGTGGATGACCCATCCCTGGAACTGTTCAGTGCCGAGCTGGATGGAGCCCTCAGCAGCCAGCTCTAGTGAAAGGTCTCCCTGTCCATGGCAGGGTGGTTGGATCTAGATGATCTTTAAGGTCCTTTCCAGCCCAGGCCATTCGATGACTCTGTGATCCCTATAGGTCCCTTCCACCTCAGGGTTCTATGATTCTAGGAATGATTTAGTTCAAATATTACACATACTGTGTAACCTGAAACCGACCCAAAAATTTTAAATAAATAACACAAAAGGAAGCAGATATGTACATACTTGAACCACATGGTAAAAAAAGAGTTGAAAATAGGTGAAAACTATGTATCCTGCTTTCCCAAGTACCTATTAATATGCAACATTAATCAACATACAATTCAGAGCCATTTAGAAGTGGTTCAGGATCATCTCATTATTCCTTACCTTGCTCTTTAGGTATTCTAAAGAATGAACCATGCACACATTAAGAATTCTCAGTATAAAAAAAAAGCTGTTGAAAAACAAGCTTTCAATATTTATGTTTCACTATTATGCCATAAAAGATTGTAAAAAGGCACATATATCCACAGCAAAAATAGGAATATGCAAAATAATACTGAATTATATTAACCCCTTTCCAGAGAGCACAAAAAGTCCTAAGATATATTTCAATCTTATATAGCAGAAAATTAAAAAAAATAATAAAAAAAAGTCATGCTTATTTGAGCTCCCTTCACTAGATGGATTTCACAGCTATGCAATTTTTCCAACTATCAGTGTTAAAGCTTTAGTCTTACCTAGGTGATTTGAAATATATAGACATGTGATCTGTAGATATAGCTATACATATAGACATCCACAATCAACATCAGTTCAAGTTTTACATCAGTAACACAAAACAGAAGAAATAGCCATGAGGATGCACAAATATGTCTGCATGTCTACAGACTACTAATAAAGATAGACAGTGCTACGCTGGGGTCTAATTGTTGGCAGCTTTCATTTAATGACAAATAGAGAGCAAATTTTCATGCCATGCTTAATCCATCTCATGGTGAACTATTCCCTACAACGTCCATCCACAAATGTACAGCCACCTCCCCTGCATGTAGGCAGTCCCATCAGCCTGGTGATCCATAGAAAAACAAATCATGTTTTCTTTTGGATTGTCTGTGGGTCCAGCACAGTGTGTGCCACCTTCTCTGTATCAGGAACTCAGCCACGGACTCAAGAAGCAAGCAGGAAGAAAAATGCCTTTATTTTGGATCCATCACCATGGGAAATTATATCCCTAGCAAGAACAAACCAGACCAAATGTGGCCACAGAAATACGTGGTAGTAAATTACAAGAAAATGGGATCAACGGCAATGATGTGCTAATGCACCCTGTGCTCACAGCCTTATCCACTGAAATGTGATTCATAAAACCATGCATTAGAACAACATCATCCCTGTGCTTCAGGACCACACAGACTTACAGCCTTTCCTTTCTGAAATCAAGTGTAAACCACATTATTCAGGTAATACTAGCTGGACCTAATTCTCCCATGAGTGCCTAACTTGATCCAGGTTTTACCCTGCTTTTGCCTTACTACCAGAGCTTGTAACAGATTTTGTTTTTCTAGCATGAGTACCTAAAATGTACATTTTGAGCTGTTAATATCAATAATCTTTAAAAAATACCACATTATTTTCAGCCCCCAACTGTCTGGATTTAAGTCAGTATACTCATGGGAGAGGCTTTATGGAATAATCAATAAAGAAGTAAAAAAGAACAGCACAGCATCTTCTCTAAAGGAGAGAACAGAGGGCACACAGCAATTTAAAAACTATGCCAATAACAAGGGAAAAACTAAAGTGGAAAAGGAAACCCAAAACATATCCTTTCAAAAGAGCTCCCAGCAGAGTAAGACAAATCCATAAAATCTAATTTTTAGTATCCAGCTGAGATCCAGTAGCAAGCTCTCTATAAGCACTCGACGCTCCTTATCCAATAGGTACTGAACAAACACAGCTGTTCAAAATAATCCACCATGTGAACAGTAACCAAGTATCCAGTGATCTGCAATATAATCACCTACTGGTCTGTTCTGCTGCAGGAATAACCAGCAAGTCCTATTCCCAATCTAGGCAGGTTATCATCTAAGAGCAGACTTATTCCCCTCTTTACAAAGTACATAACAACTCAAAATTTCTCTCTTGCACATCACATTATTCTGATCAGAGTTGTTCCCAGCTCCAACCTCTGCCCACTACCTAGGCACTAACAAAAGTGTACACAAAACACATTGCTGCTACTGTCCACCTTTCAAAAATGGAATGGTCAGAAAATAACTCCTGGAACATCGACACGAAACAGATCCGTGAAATGACACAGAAGCTCAAAAAGCTTCTCTGATTACAGAAATACAGAAGGCTGGTTAAAATCATCAAAAACTTCTAAATATAGACAGGAGGACAACACAAGTGAAATAACAGTCTTCAAAAATGTTAGATTTGCTAACACACACTGTAGTGACCTTTGTTTTGTACTTGCAGAGTTGAAAAAAGGAAGGTCATGATGAGCTGTCAGAACTTAACAGCACAGAGGCACGGGAGTGCTGCATCAGAGGCCTCATCCTTACTCCAATTAAATTGTGACACAGCAACATCGATTTTAATAGGCTCAGGGTGGGATCTCTGTTGGAGTTTCTGTCACCATTGACCCAAATCAGAACTCAGCTGCTTTGCTTGAAGCAAAAAAAGCTGGTGTCCACTAATCTCTGAAGCCCTTCTCTTCACAGCAATGCATTTTTCAGGAACATTTTCTGTGTAAATATATCTTTTGTTCAAACTGCACTCTTTTTCATCCTTCTTAAAAAATCAATAAATTTTCTGTAGCATATAATGATAATCTCCTTGTGAACTTTTAAAATTTTTTAAGTCTTAGATATTAAAAATATTCTGCAGAATTTAAACATACATCATAAATTATTAAAGGAGAATCCAATTTCAAAAATAAACAAAAAATCGAGACATTGCAGTCTATGTATACTTCAACACAATTTCTCCAGAGTTAAGTTTTCAATGCTTGCAACAAGATGGGTGAGTTAGCAAAAACCTCAGTACTTCTCTAGTTTTGGCCATAAGTCTAAACAATCATTACCAATTTTTGTCATTTAAAGGTCTAAACTCCTGAGGAGGTACAATGGAAATATCTAGTACTCAAATATAATCATCACTCAAGTACGGATTTAACAAACTGTATTTCAATGATTTGAGGTCCCAGTACAATGAACAAACAAAATGAAATTATTAACGGAGTTTTTCACAGTTATTTGTTAATTAATCATTATATTCAGAGACGAAAACTAGTGCCACAGGACATTACCAGAATACTATATCTGATGCATATGCATAGTTTTTTTTCATAGATTCCTTGTGGCAGTGCTACCTTTTCAAATCCTGCTCATGTTTCATATCACTGCACATCAATGCACAACTACAATTGTGCTATTCTTTGTACATACTAAGGGACATAGATAAAGTCTATACAGTAATCTTTTGGTATTTTTTAATATTACAAATTGCAGAAGGAAAAACCCTGCTGTGATCATTGAACCACGTCCTGATCCTTCCTAGGAAATCTCTACAGAGATAAAGATAACACAGACTGACCTTTAGAAATCAGATGAGGGACACAGCTATCATAACAATGGTAGCTGAGTTCAAATGCTTAGTCTACAGAGAACAGGAATATAGGATACTCTACAAATAATTTTTTATTTCTTTATTTATTTAATCCAAGTGGAAATGGTTTTTTCAAGTCTCTACTTGAAAGCTGGAAGTAAAAAACAAAGATAAATATGCCCAATGACTTCACTAGCATTTTTCAATACATACATTAAAGGATACTTCCATGATCTCCATTCAGATTAGGAGACCACTGTTTTACTGACATAAAAAACAGCAACTTTGATACAATTTGTATTTAAATATTATTATGTTAGAGAGCAACAACAGACAGCAGAAGCATGGGATTCTGCCTACTATACACTTTCAGAGACCTGATGACATGACAGCGTGTGTAGAAGCTCTGCCTGACTGCTTTTTAAAGCAAAAAGTGTAATGGAAAAAGCAGTAATTCTTTTGTTTTTCAAAGAATAAGTGTTCTCCCTATCTCCAAAGCTGACACTCTGAAAAATGGAAGATCCACTGAAAAAATATACATTTGGCAATCTGAGTCATTTTCATATGGATTCACCATGGGTGGAGCATTAAGCAACTAAATAAATGTGTTTGTAATACATTCACAGCCAGTCAGAATGAGGACACTGTTAAACATAAATTCTTGCATCTATACCACTTGATTGTGAGGGGTGTTGAGCATGTGCATGCAATAAATGAAGCCATATAAGGTGAGATATAAGATGCAAGTAGAAAATAACTCACTTGGCATAAAATGTCAGAAAAAATATCACTTCCTGTAAATATGCAAAAGCATCTAATAATTACAACCTGTATTTTGTCTATATGCATTACTATACATTTGAAACGCTTCATCTTGTCTTAACTATGATTATTTTTGACTGTTTCTGATTTAAATTTAAAAGCCACACAAAAGTCTTAACCTTTTGTCTTTATTAATATGGAAGTTTTGCATATAGCAGTGAAAGATTTTTTTGTGCATGTCCATCAGCATATTTATAGGTGCCTGAATATCAGCAGCTTGACTGCTTTTTTCATAGTACCACCAAACTCTTCTGCCAGTAGCAAGTATTCAGTGCCTAAAAAATTTATAACTATATTTGAATTTGGAGTTGGAAATAACAGTCATATTGAAATATTCCATTATTCTATTTTGAAGCATGCAATTGAATCAACTTTCCAATTTAATAACTGAAATGTTATAGATAGACCATGAGTAAAATGTTCTGGTTGGCACATGAAAGACTGTACATAAAGGAATTCATTTTAGAGACCAAAAGGAGATTGCTTTCTTGAACAAAAAAGTATCATTTTCATAGAGAAGTTACTACAAGTTTTAAGAACCTTCACCAAGGAGAGATGTATCTGCTTAGACAGCACATATGAATGCTTTCAGGAGAGAAGAAAAAATCCATCTAAAATTATATACCCGCAAGGTCTTTTGATTAAGCATGTCTATTTTCCCTCTGTCCTCATTCCTGCAAAAATGACATCATGGGTTTTGAAAGAAGTCAAAGTGACCCATGTAATGGAGAAATTCTCTAGAAAAAAATCGGTATATTTCTTTTTTTTTATTTCTTTGTCAGATCTCCCTTGCACACCCATAAAGGAGTTTATGGGTGTCTCCCAATGCTCCACAGCATTTATGCATACATAAACAATATATTTAAGATCTGAGTAGATGATCTGAGAGGAGCTAAAACAAAGCATAAAGCAGGAAAAAAATTGCATCTCATATTACTGTGATGCTGAAGAGGCCTCTTGGTTATCTCAGGCATTTGCATGTTATTAAATTTGAGGATGTTTTGTCAATAGAGTTTGCAGATAACATAAAGGCTTGGTGAAATGACTTTTGTTTTAAAAAATGTAACTAATATTGCTCTACGAACATTTCAAATAATGAATTTTCACTGGTGAAAATGTGTTGGGTTTTTTCCCTCAGGCCAGGCAAGAAACTCAAGTCCTATAGGAAGACTTACCTTCACCTCATAAATTTTGCTGGAGCTGTGTCAATTGATACAATCTAATGATCAGAGTTGGTTTTTTTTCCCTGTGTTAAAAGAGTTTCCAGATAAAAAAACTGCTTTTAGCCTCAAATTATATTTTTGGGGTAGACCTTATCTCTTCTGCCAAACATGTCATCACATTGTTATAATGTTTTGTAAGGCTGCCAGATCCACACTGAAATGAAGATCAGACAACCCTAAGACAATTAACCATTCTTTAAAATATCATTAAATAAATTAACTTAAATTGACTTTGAGATAAATATAGGACAAAGAACCACAAATTAATAGCAGGAAAGTTTCAGGTATCAGGCTCTTTCTGTTTCTCCTCTTCACTCTTCATCAGGATGAAAGAAGTTAATAAGTAGTTTAAGTGCCTATATTAAAAAACCCCAAGTCTTCCATGTTCTTTCCATGATCCTGAAAGACAGCCTCACACACTAAAAGGCAAAGAGTCTTCTCTTCTCGTGTCACAATCATTTCCAACACATTCCTCTGGATTTGTTTGCAAACTGCCTAACGCTAAGGAGACATGCTACTTACAATCCTGATTTTAAGTTATAATCCATTTATGTTTGAAAAATTAGATTGTTTATTACAACTTCCAAGTGTTTTATGATGTATCCAACAGTCACAGAACTCCTCAGAAAAGTACTAAAAATCTCAGTTACAAGTAATCAGTATTTGGAGATTAAAAACACCTTTTTTTAGCAGCTAAGCATGGCTTACCACGATCCTCAGTAATTAATGAAGTGAAAAGTAGGTTGAAAATCATCAATAGTTTTTTGATGTTAAATGAACACATTTAGGCCATTCAGATTTTGTATGTAGTGCCAGCCATGGACCGATGTCTAATATCGCATGTAACATTTAAAGCACAGATTCTTATACTTTTAAGATTATTTCTTTCTGAATTGTCACGACTAATAAACACACAATGTCATTTTAGATTCAGAAGGCTACTTTCTCTTTTGTTGACGCTGTTCTGGGCTCTGTGAATCATGGGTGTTGAATTTTGCCAGTACAGAAAGCTCACTTACAAAGATGCTGGGATGTAAGGAAAGTCATCATCTCTGTTTTCTCCCCAAACCAGTTTTCAAAACCAGAAACAGCCAAATCCTCTTGCAAGGAGCAAGCTCCCATGAAAGAGGCTCCTGGCCTCATTACAGTGTTAAGAGCAAAAGGGTGAAATGAATGTGTATAGTCTCTGTAAGCTTTTTATCACCAGCATCGACCTATTCACTGCTGAGCAGGTCGACGATTATTACACAAAGATATAACAAAAAGACATCCTTCCTAAACGTTCCTCCCTTTCCAGAATTGCTGGTAAAGGGTTTGTTAGCTATCAGATATGAACCCTTCAAAAAAATAAATTTGAAAATCTGACTAAGAAAAATCAACATACAATGGCCATGAAATGGAACATAAACAACACCAGGGTTAGAGAAAACTGGATTTTGTTGGCACAATGTACAGAGCAGAGAGCTAAGAGCTGATTAAGTAAATTAATCACTTATGCAACCAAGTGGAACTTTAACTATGGAGCAATAAAAACACCTCATATAAAGGGCAAAGGCATTCAGGATATCCACTAATTCAAAAGACTGTTAATCTTCAAACTTGATAGTTAGAATGAACCTCCCCTCTTTAAACCCTGGGGGTTAGATATAGCTCATATGAACTGCTGAAATGAGAAAATGCAAGGCATGTATTAAATATCCCAGAGGCAGCAGTACTTAGTCCTCCAACAGCCATTCAGACTAGCTCTTTATACCTGAATGCTCCAGTGAACTCTTTGTGTTTGCTATACTAGACGGTATTTTAACCATGACATCAACAACTATATATCATCTGTCTCTTACTCGTCTTAGGGGGACTCTAATTTTCTGCACTCAGTACAGATTCATCTGTGAACCTTTTTCTAAAACCGCTTTCATTCTCTTCAGGAAGCAAAACAAGGAAGTTGTAAGAGCATGTACTTTTTATAAATTCCAAAGAAAAAAGTTTTTAAAAAATCAAACTTATACTAAAACTAAGAAGAACGGAAGACTTGAACTTTAGATCAGAAATAGAAAAAAAACCAAACACAAAAACAAAACAACATAACTAACCACAAACATTTATAGAGGGAAATAGGACCACTGAGTTCAAGATAATATTTATTTATGAAAACAAGGGAGCAGCAAAGGTAGCTCACTGAGCTTCCATTGAATATATGCACTTCTATTAGGGCAACGAATCTATGCTTCTTTTATAGTCAAAGAGCAACAAAAATTTATGGGATGCAAATGATCAAAGCAATTTCAGATTTTATCAGCATCAGAGAAATTATACCTACTTTTCATGTATAACTTTGACTCTTTTTCCTATAAACTGATTTAAAGGGATCTTAGATGAATAGCTCTAATTCAGATGTCTTTGTTGCAGAGAACAGCTCTGGTCCTTAGGCTTCATAGGAGCTTGTCTTTCCAGTCCAGCAATTAAATTCAGTTGCAATGTACAACAACATTAGTTAAGGAAATTTTTATTTGATTTCAATAGGACTTTGACATCAATGGGTCTAAGTGCAACCACACTTCAGGACCACTAACTTTACCAGCTCCCAGATCTGTTCAGGGTCATACACATAGAGAAACACAGACAATAATATTCAAATATAGCAGAGTGTTAAGAACAAAATAACTGAATGACAGCCATTATATCAGGTGTTACCTACCACTTATATGGGCTAAAGAGAAGTTTCGTATATACTTTTAAGGGTAAATGAAAGAATATACATATAGAGGGCATTAATGAGCAGAGGCTCTAGTTTATAACCTGCAGACAGACAAATTCCTTAAATATTCAAATTCTCATTGTACTACTCCTACTGAATTCCAATATGTTCAAAACATTTAAGCCAATAGATATTTCTTGATATAATTTACAACTAGTAAGTAAATTTATGTCTTATTGCAACCATTTTTCACAGCTGTTTTAGCAGGAGTCATATATTAGATGGAGATAGAAAATTTTAAAAATGCCCTAGAAACTTATGAAGAGGTGGTTGCCATTTTTTCCTATACGAAAAGAAAAAGACCCTACAATTACTTAAATATAAAAATACAAAACTTTGAAAGATTTCAAGAGTGAGGGAGGCAGTCCTAGATATTTTTTTGCTTAAACTCAACTCCAGCTCATATAAGTATCAGTGATGCTTCCCTCATTAACTTCACAGGAGATACAACATCTCCTGTAAAGCAAAACTTTCTGTACAAATAAATAGATATTGAAAAAAAAAAAAAGTATTATTGTCTAAATACAGTAGAACACGGGCACCTGGATCTCACCCTGTTACCCCAGCTACTTCTGTAAAATCTGCTTTGCAAAATATATGGGAGGAAAATTGTGGTCACGGTATTTCACTGAGAAATAAAGAATTTCTCATCACTGGATATGCAGAGATGCACATCTCTATATTTTAATGAAACAAACAAAAAAAGAAACACCCTTCAAAAAACTTTCAGCAAAATAAGGTGTGATCATAAATATCAATGAAAAGTGATCTTTGTTTTAACATTAGCTGAAGATGCCATTTTAAAAATGTATTTTACCATTAAAATAAGAATTAGTATGGAGCCCAAAGATTATCACTGGCTTTTGTGAAATGTTTCACTGTGATCTGAAAATGCAAAAATACATGTGAAAGAAAACCAAATTGAATAGTGATGGACAAAACAGAACACAACGGCTGATTGCAACATCCTCTTGCCAAATCCTTCCCTTCAACAATTCACTTGCCATTAGTCATTGACAAAAAAGGGAGCCATGAACAAAGATTTGTGAAATAAAAAGCTGGCTGAAGCTGCTGCACTCAGAACTTTCTAATAGCTGAGCTGCAGCTGCCACAATGTCCCATATCTTATCTGACGCAAACATTCATCGAAAGGGGGCTTATAAGAAAGACGGAAAGAAACTTTTCACCAAGGCCTGAGGTAAAGGCAGGACAAGAGGTAAAGGCTTCAAATGGAAAGAGAGTAGATTTAGATTGGATATGAGGAAGAAATTGGTTGTGAAACAGTGCAACAAGTTGCCCAGAAAAGTTGTGGATACTCCACCCTACAAGTGTTCAAGGCCAGGGTGGATGGGCTTTGAGCAACTTGGTGCAGTGAAAAGTTCCCTTGCCCATGGCAGGGACGTTGGAACTAGATGATCTTAAGAGGTCCCCTTCAGCCCAAACCATTCTATGATTCTACAGACCTACAGAACACATGATCCTTCAAGAAATAATAACTGATGGGAACAAAAGCTGCAAAAATAACCATAAGGTAAAGTTTGAATTTAAAAAGCATTATATTGAACTAAACCTAGTTTTATTTTAAAATACTATTTGAGCGCTCTTGATGGCTAAATTAGGTTTTCAGTGAAATCTCTGTGAAGTTTCATAGCATACCACTGATGCACTTCAAAGTTCTTGCCCACGTGATAAAATGATCAATCCTTTTCTTTTTAACCACAAAAATAATAATAATTTGAAAGTAATGTTATTCCTAAATTTAGGAAAAATATAAAAATATTGTCTCTCAACTCACAATTTATTTTTTTTCCTATCTTTGATTCTTCCTCACCTCCCTCTCTTCATATTTCTGAGAGAGTAACATCACCTGATTCCTTAAACTTCTTTCTTTTATTTGAAAATTATGCTCAGGGTATAGAATTACCCTGCAAAAAAGGGGTAGCAAATGATATTCAAGCAATTGACTTAATATTCCTCACATAAACATTAAATGCACATGACTTTTCCTCCTTTCTTTTTCCTCAAGAGAAAGCTTTCTGTTTCAGACTACCAAAAAACCTTCTCAACAATTTTTACTCACATATCTCTAACTTTTCAATAAAGATGTGATCCTATATAAATTCTTACATAGGTTATTTACTGGAATTAGGCCAAATTCTTCCTTTTCTTGTGTGATTTCATAGTAGACTGCCTTTTCCATGGACACTTTGGGAGATGAGGAAGCTCTTTCCTCACTGTGTTGGGCAGGAGAAGCCTACAACCCATCCCGCAGAGTGCCAAGGAAAGCATTTTCCTTGCACGGACTTGAAGCTCACAAAGGAAACACAGGAAACACAAACTGCCTCATGACATACCAGGAATCCTTTGAGTGTTAACTGTCCAGTGCAACAGCATTCACAAACAGCCAGCCTTTTTTTATCCAACATCATCCAAAAACACAAGTGTTGAGGTTTAACCCCAGCTGGAAAGTAAACACCACAGACCTCCCTCGTGGGGAGAACTGGAAAGGAAAACTTGGGTTTTGAGATGAGAACAGCTTAATAATTGAAACAAAGCAAACTAATAACAACAACAATAATAGCAATATTAGTCAATGCAATGGGAAGTGGAGAGGAGGAATAAAACTGAAGCAAATAACTGTTGCACACTGCAATTGCTCACCATCCACTGACTGATGCCCAGCCTGTCCCTGAGCAGTGACTGGCTCCCTTCCTGGACTCCCCAGTTTTTATTCTGGCCATGACATTCTATGGAATATGCCTTTGGTAAGTTATGGAAGCTGAAAAGTTTCACATTGTAGCTTTGGCAACATAAAAAAATCAGGTCAGCTAAACAACATAGTTTAACCTAATTTTTAAAGCACCCTGCATCTTGTGTATCCCACTGAACAAGTTTCTTCACAAAATATCCCTGTTTTCCACCATAAAATAGTCCTTTTTGTAGGGCTTTCCTTGCCACCTAGAAAGAATAGTGGTTTTTTATTTCATTTATTTAATATTTATTAACTCACATCAGTTTTCCAAATAACCCTGATAAACATACTTGTATTTTGTATAGCTAAATTACAGAAACTAAAAAAGGCCCAATGGAAAACAAGTGGCCCCAGTTTTATTCATCACTCTGGGACACAACTAAAACTCAAGAGAAAAACAGAACTAAATTAAGAGAAGTGGATATAAATTCTTCCAAGTTTACTTTCTTTGCTAGTGTAAAATCTAAAGCAATGATGACACATATATGACTCAAATTCTTTCCTCATTTTTTCTGTACAGACTGGTAGAGTAAATATTCCTACCATTTTTTAAACCTATAGAATATGCTATACATTATGCAAGTGTTTTACATTATAAAAAAATTACCACACATATTGGATTCTGTTTTATAGCCTTGTCATTGTTTAGTCTGTACAGTTAATAGTTCTCTAATATTTCTCTCTCACTTAATAAAAAACTTAATACCAAAGATTTCCTTTAATTTTTGAGCAGGACAATTCAAAATTGTATATGACATCTGAGAAAGAGCTATCCACAAAGTTTCACTTCATTTTACTGTTCATAAAAAACATTTTTCTAGTTGTTGTATATTCATATGCATTTAAACACATTTTTCCCAACAAATTTGTGGTACTTGCAATACTCTCCACCAGAAAGTTTCCTCACTGTAACAAAGCTTACAATAAAAACAAAGTGTGACATTAAAAAATTCAAATAGGCTCCAGATAATGGAGGCCAAATCCAAGAGCAAAATCTGTGGCTCAGTTTTTTATTCACTGCTATTTGGAATCTACATTAATGCTGATTTTTTCCTCCTCACATCTTTTGATTACTGAGAATTTTGCTTCCCACTGTTTCAGACAATGGAGGCTTAGAGAGCAGAAACAGTTTAAAGGGGTGGTGCACATTTAACTACCACTTTTCAGCCCTAAAAGCACACACTGGCTTTTCTCTTGGTTTGGACAAAAAGACAAGGAGGCTAATTGAAAACTCTTATCTTGGCCTGTTTCTACTGCTTTATCTCAGTTAAGTACAAAATAGAGTTTAATGCAGGAGTCACTTCATAAAATTCTAGCTTCTCAATAAAGTTATACTTGTATAACAAAAATTCTTTGATCTGGTCTTCGACATCTATTACTCCAGTTAAAAATGAACCTTTTAATTTTGCACACAATGGATCTTTAACTACAGATGTATTTTAGAAACAGAGCATTCTTGCAATTTCATTTGTAACTATGCAGTTATTACCACCTTCCTTTAAACTCCTCTTCACCCATAACAATTCAGAATCTATATGCTTTTGGGTGCAGAGTGACTCATTTTCCTTTCAAATTCAAAATGAGTAGTCTATGATTTACAAGATATTATTTCTGCAATGAAATCCATACTTTTTCATTTTTTTTGTGATAGTTTGATACTTTCATATGTCATTTTCCCCTCATAGTGTTACTACTAATCTGATTCTATCCTGCAAGGATAGGAGATGAATCTATTTAGAATTCAAACCAGCAGTGTAGGTCAAGTCCATGGATAAATTCAATAGCAAGAAATAAAAGAGGTAAATTCTCCTTCCCCTGACAACATCAAGTATTTTCAAGGATATGTATGTATAGGAAGAAAAGAAATGCAGTAACTGCAATCCTCTGTTTTCAGAGAATAAAATATTCCAGGTTTTCCTTTCCAATAGGTAAAAAAAATTAACTTTTTTTTTTCGTAAATAGAAGTGAAATCACTTAATAAATTACTCATTTACAAAATTATCTTGTATTTGTTTTCATCAGATTTTTTCTGCTACATAAGAAAATTCTTAAATATTTTATTCACTGTATTGCTGTATTTATTTTTAACCAATTTAAGTTTGTTGTTTTTGTTCTGTGTGATATTTTGGCATGCTTAGGTAATCCTGTTGGAATAAATGGAACAAGACCTTGTGGGACATCCATACAAAAGGACATTTAATAAAATGTTAGACTGCTACTGATCCTGATGCTTGTTCCAATCCTTGCTGAAGTTCAGGACTTAAACCAGCTCGTATCTACTTGTACTTCTCCAAACTAAGAGCACTACGTGCATATTCCTCCTGGATTCTGAGATTGGCTGTAGATGCCATGAAGCTCATACCACATGAGAATTTCCCAAGTGTCAATAAAGTGTCATTGAAGCCTCTGTGCACATTGTTAAAACTTTTCCTTGATAGATGATCAGAAACAAAGTTGGCTTGTATAAATATATACAGTACTACTCAGAGGCTGCATTTGACAATAAAAGTAAATTCATCTAGGCACTATATGTCATTTAAGACCTAATGCCAGAGAGCTAAAGAACTTTTATGACAGGAAATTCTTAAGGAAACTCAGGAACACACATATATATAATCATGTAATATACTACACATTACCATGAGAATTCTAGAACTTTTTAAAATAAAATACCTAAGGTGTATGAGATCATAGCTGAAAACAATCCCCAAATGCCAAGATATTTTTAGGTTAATGACTAAGTTGTGACTGAAAAAAGAGCACCTTAAAATACTGTTTTACCTCACAAACTGGACTTGACTGCCACAAATATACCCGATTTGCCAGGAATCAGGGCAAAAAGAGAGATTCTTCTGCATTTTTACAGAGTGGGCTGCTTTCTCAGGTGTTTACATGTATGCATACAAAGCAATAATGAGAAAAAATATTCAGTGTTCAAAGTGTGAGTCTGGGTACTCAAAACTACAGTTTTCTTTTGAGAAATCATAGTAAGTCACTTAACTCCCAATACAAAATGGAACTTCCTCCCCCAGCACTCATGAAGTTTGCTATATTAGCTCCTTTTTCTAATCCTTAGTTCATTAATATCCTCTTTCCCATACTATCATTCTTTGTGAATGACAGTATGTTATTCTCATACTCTCCCATACTCTGTCACTGTGTTCTCCTACACTAATATATAAATTCCCTTGTGTCATCTCTCCTCCTGCACCATTCCTATCAGGTTTATTCTCAGGGCACAATCTCACCCCTCTTGCAGACGCACAAGGAGTGTTCTCCTCACCTGGGGCATCACTAAACTGTGCTGAAATCCTCAATACTGAAATGCCTTAGTCTGAGCTACTTATACTATCGAATTCTCCCAGATATTCTTTTAGTAACTAATAATAATAAAGATAGGCCTTGACAATTAGTTCAAGAATGACAAAATACACAATGGATCAGAATGAGTAAAGATCTTGGGATCTTCTCCTCCACCTTGAATTCTTGCTCACTCACTCAGGAGAGAATTTTACTAAGCAAAAGAAATGTATGTATGTATAAAGTCTATAATACCTTCCGTGACTCTGGAGGAGAGAAAGGCCATTTTGAGATGGAATATCATTTTATCTGGGTTTATACAAAAGTCCAGGTACAAATAGTTTCCTGTACTGCATTTACTCTGAAAGTAAGGTGGTTTTGTGAAGAATCAGGCTTATAGCTCAACTCATCTCAAAAACTACTTTTTTGGGAAAAAAAAAAACCCTCAACAAAGTCTAAGAAAAGCCAAAAAGCAAAACAAACATTAAAATAGAAAAAGCTACTGGAAAAAAAATTTAAACTATATTCTTACACTGAGATTTCCAAAGACTCTTACATAAAATTAAGACAACAAATGTTCGTAAAAAAAATCTAATTTTAACAGAAGTAGCTTTAATACAAAATAAATTTACTGAATACTCTTCAGAAAAATTAAAAAAAAACTAATGCTAAATTTGGTTTCAAAATAATATCTCCTTTATTGTTTTATGCTAGAGATGTTTGCAAGTTCTGAACTCCCTTAAATTTAAAGGCATATTTAGCTATGCTTTGACATCAAGAATTATTCAACAGTTTCCATTTTGAATCACATAATCCTCTGTGTGAATTATTTTTCTTTTCTCAGTGTCACCTCTTCTGTGTAGTTTTACTTTACAGCAATTTCTCCCTTGACTAGTTTGAACAGTATACTGTTCCTTGACCATCTTTGAAAATTTCTTGCCCTTTCTCCACTAGATTTTCCATTTTCAAGGTCCAGCCTCTGTACCTCTGTTGAACAGCTCAACCTGTTGGACTGATAGGATTATACTGCAGCCTTTGTACTATACTGTAGTCACTGCAGTTCTCTGCACAGCCTCCACTGCAGCCGTAGAAGCAGTAAATGGAGCTTCCACACGGTGCCTGTAGTTCTGCTCCGCATTCCCTATAAGCCCTGCCATGGCTGCATTTCAAGTGTAGATTTCTTCTTTCCCCTCCAAAGTCCCTAATTCTCAGTAGAGAATGGATTTCCACCCATTTAACTCAGCTGCTTCATGATGGTTCATGGACTACCACTACTGTTGAATATTGTCTGTATCAGACTGCATTTACCACCTGTGGGTTCTTGCAGCAGAAGTGATAGAATCCTTCCAAGTTTGCTCACACTGAAACTGTGTTTTCCAACACTGAAACTCTTGTCCAACTAAAGCAGGAAACAAACATTAAGTTAATTTAGATACAGAAGTAAATATGTCTACATCTCATAAATATACAAAACAAGTAGAGATAAAATAGTAATCTTTTAAGAATCTAACAGACACCACTCAAGAACAAAGAGGTCTCTTAAAATTTTACTCTTTCCAGTTGAGCACAGTCTGCTATATTGACAGCCTGCTATACCATGCTGATTAAGCTATCAGTTTCACAGTGCCTAAAAGACCAGTTAAAAGACTTAAGTAAAGATTTTTTAAGTGTGGTGTTATATATAGCAAAACAAAATACTATGTTGCTACTACAATTATAGACTGAAAACACTAAAATCTACACTCAAAGTCATCAGAATTACAGTAAGGAAAAAAAAAAAAAGATGATGGCCCCAAAAAGCCAGAGAATGATGTTTTATCCATACACATTTACAGAAATTGCTGGTTATTCCAGTAACCTGGAGCTATGCCCTGGGCAATATCGCCGGCAATAGATAACAAAAACACTTTGGGATCCCTACTGACAAAAAAGATGTTCTTTTAAGACAGGCTTTTGATTTGAGAACTTAGCAGTATTTGGTACAACAACCATAAATCTCATTCTATAGCAAGACTGAATCTACTCTGCTTAGGGAACTCCACATATCTTATTGAATTGCATCAATGAAGATTTGACAGTTTCCATCATGCTGACAGATGGACAGTTAGCTGCAATGCATCTTTTTTAAAATGAGTCTAACATTTTTTAAATGCTTTTGTTTGTGTTATACAGTTATTGGCTTAACTATGATTAGACTTTCCAAGTAAACTTGGGGGTTAACAACCCAAACACACAACCCTTATTCTATCAAGTAAGATGGAAAGAAACAAGCACATCCTAAATCTAGTTATCTCTTTCATTTCACACAGTGCTTGTAACCAGACTAGGAATTCTCAGAGCCCCTCTGGTCTCCTTCATATGCTAAGGAACTCTTATTTCAGTCCAACTTGCTATCTTAAGTTTACAACTGGCCTACAACCTTTTGGGAAAAGACACAATTGCTTTGGTTCTGTGAAGTAATTAAAAAATCTGGGTGCAGATGAAGAGAGGCAGAACATGTAATTTATTATTTAGTGCCAACCGTTCAAGTATTATTCACTCATTGTTTTATACCTTCAGAACTCAATGAACAGCATCAAGTAGTTCATCACAAAAGTTTAAGGGATGTATGAAAAATAAATATTTTTCAGTTACATCAGTAAAAATCTAGTATTAAGACGAATGGAGAAGGCTGGGTGTCAGGAAAAAGAGAAAGGCACAGGGTAAATACATTCCAAGGAAATCCAAATGTTCTGGGGTCTGTGCTAGCATGACATTACTCATAAAACCTCATGGAGCCAAGTCAGCAGAGACATCCCAATACACAGGAAAATGTATAATGTAATACTTAAGTTATTATCTCAAAGTAGTTGCAGAGAGAGAATTGGAAAATATCAGAATACGAAACAGAATAAATTATCATGTAGAAAACTTTTCTTCCCCCACAGATCTTTAGATCATGCTACTTGGATAACAGTAATGGCAATACTTAGTTCCCCAGCAAGAAAATACCAGCCAATGTTTCACTTAATACTACAGCAGACTTGTTTGTATTTTTTTTATTAAGGAAATGTCCACAACCAAGGCAGCATCTCAGCACTTCTCCTATACATAAATAACATGGTTTATAAACCAACTGAAAAGATTTAGCATACTAGCTGCTCAAAAGAGTAATTGGTTTAATATAACAAAGAAGAAAGATTGTTTAGGTCACTTATTTGTGCACCAAACTAAATGATATAAATAATCATGGGAATTGATTTATTCTGTTCACCAGCTTGCTCAAGCTAATAATGACTGATTCGCTCAAAAATGCTTATCAAATACAATTGATTTCTGCAATGTGAGCAAAAGAAACAGCATGATAAAAGGAAGTGTATGCTAGGGAAAACCTAGGCATATCAAGCATTAGGTTTGTTTAGAATTGATTACATGGCACACAAGATGAACCAGCACAGCATAATTTAAAGGTCATGTGTTTCTCAATGGTTTAACCTAAAGCAGAACCTAACTAGTTAGGCCTTCTCCTTAGTCCAGCATATTTTAAATCATCAGGTAACTGCTTATGTAGATGACTTAACTTCTTGGCTAGTGTGGTGTTGGTTTTTTAGCCAGATAGTCGTGTACGCTACAATGCTGCATTTAAGAGGTCACTGGTTTAGCATCAAAAAGGTCACAAAAAGCAACCACAGTGACTGTGATCCTCCTCTGAATCCCTAAGCACTCAACTGGCATGACTTGGGAGGTAAAGGAAAATGATTGGAAGGTTTTACTCAGTAGAGGGTTTCCAAGCAACCTTGCACAGTTGAGCAACCTCAAGCAATGGGAACAATGGCTATCTTTGGCAAGGATCCATTAAAGGGAAGCCTGCAGCAGCACCATTGTATTCCCACCACCAGTGGCTATAAATACAGGCCACATTATCAGGATAAGAAATAAAATAAAAACAAACCTGGAAATGGGGTGAGCAGAGGGCTGGGCAGACTGACTAATTTTTGGATTGCTTTGACTCCAAATTTTGCAGCATATAGCAAAAAGATGAAAGCATTTGCTTAAAGCACTAAACTTTGTACTGTGATATTTCTAATACATTTGTTGTTCTGGTTTAGGCACAGTCATGATGTACAGCAAAGATAACAAGGTGCTGTGAAATTGTTAGTCACTCACAACTCGTAACCAGTTCAACCCCTTGAAGCTGTAATTTAGATCCTTGCTGGGATAGTGTAAGATAGGTCAAGCTTGGTCTTTTTCACATTCTTATCTCATGCTTACAGAGGATTTTCTCAAAATCTAAGAATTCCAGCCCACACATCTGAGTGAAATGGTGGTAGTTCTGAAGAGACACAACTCGGATGTCAGACAGCTACTCAGTGGTTTTAGACTTGAAATTGTAAGATAGGTAGGGAAAAAAAAAAAGAATATGGTGAAATATTTTTTGGTTATTTTTCCCAGCCATGTTTTTTAATGAAACTGCTAAAAAAGTATTTCTTTTTGAACACTGCATCCAAATGATTCATGTTATGTAGGGTGACCAGAAATGAAATTGTACAATTTTCTGCCATTAGCATTTATGATCTATTTGCATAAGCCTTAAAGCTTGTCTCTTTCTTTTTTCTTTTTAAAAAGAAGCCTGATGTTTTAATTAAAGTGTTTGTAAAGGAAATTCAGTATGTACAGAAATAATTTAGTAGATTTCATTAAGTAAATTAATCTGACTGGACTTCCTTTGAACTCTCACACCTTCTGTGCAACTAATTTTCTTTTCAGCAAATAAGCAACCATAATTAATGGTTTTTTGGGCTTTGCAGAAACAAATGTAATACCAATGAAATAACTGAAAACCACAGTATGTTCAGTACTGCCATGAGTTACAGATTTGGCACTAAATACCCTAGTTTATTTCCTAGAATGTCAATAGAATTACATTTCTAAGAATAAATCATCAAATACATGTCCTGTTTTCAGCAGATATTTTTGTGATACATCTAACTACAGTAGAAAAATACCTTGGGAAAAAAAAAAACACATTTGAAGATAGAGACTGTAAAA
>VZTB01000328.1:478310-492950 GCA_013397245.1 Thryothorus ludovicianus | reverse complement strand
ACATTTGAAGAGACAGTAAAAAAAACTAAAGATATAACAGATTTGCCTTTGAAAATAAAATACTGTACAGACTTGGAAAAGGAAAAAATTACTCAACTGCTGTGCACTAAAAATAATCTATAGATAAGTAGGTAAATTTACAAGCCAGGCTCAAAGCATTGTTCTTGTACGAGGAGGTGTTGAGCAGTAAAATTTAACATTCATTCAGCCAAAACAAATAAATTAAGATGTACAATGCTGAATACTTATATCTGTTGCCATACCATTTTTTGAATTAAAAAATTCAGGACAGGAAAAAAAAATCAAGTAATTTTAGCAGCTGTTTCCTTATTTTAATACAATCAAAATAATAATACACCAAAGATATCTTAGATATTTAGAATTATATTAATAAAGAGTATAATTTCTAATTAAGTTTCCCATTATGCAAACAAGTTCTCCTTATATATATATATTACAAATGTAATATAGTGAATTTTTTCCATTTTTCCAAATAAAGATAGACTATATCTTTTTCTACCTTTCTATTATCCTACTGCAGCAGATGGTGATGATGCATAATCAGATTTCAGAGTCTCATTCAGATCAATTTCGGTATTTTCTACCATCGTTTAACCACATGGATTGTTTGCAAACTTTCTTTAATATGCAGAAAAAAAAACTTTTTATCAAGCTGTGCTCATTCAGTCACACAGAAAAAAGCTTTACACCAACTGAAGTTACAGTATAGACAGTTATTAAGCTATTACACTTGAAAATTTAACTTGCATAAGTTTGTAAACGTACAGAATCTTTAGTCTAAACTTAGGATACGAGGCTTTTTTTAGTGTCTTTCATCAGTGTAAATGGTTGTTTCACACTTGGACTTTTCCCCTGCTTTGTGCTCTTACCATCTAATCAGCCCAGGACCCAGATTAGGACTGTCATGTTGCATCAGGAGTTTACAGTGAGTGCTCACTAGACTGCCTTTAATCCTCCAAGGTTTACTCAAATGTCACAACCATCTGGAGGAAAAGGCAACTCCTTGCTGGGTCCTGCTGACCACAAAGTATTTGTAAGGCTAAACAAAAAAAAAAGACAATAGAAAGCAAAATTCTAAGTATTTTCTCCCTGCACCTGCAAAAGTACTTTTGATATCATAAGCAAAATTAAATAACTTCACAACTTCACTTTAACTTCTAAAACTTATTAGATGCCTAAGGTAATTTTGTTATCACAGGTCCAGAAGAGCAAACAATACAATATAATGAGAACACATCAATGTGAAATTATCCTACGGTTTGTAAGCAATTTTGCAATAAATAGACATCCTGTTTGGACTAGAGTTCCATTATATCACATTCTTTGTCAAACACACTAGTTACATATCATATTTGGGAAAAAATTATAGATTCTTTACTCCAGATTTTTTATTCCTTTGTAACTCAGAGATACTCATAAAATCCCTGTAACAAACTTAAAATTACATAAATATAAAATTACATAAATATATGTAAAGTAGTTAGAAAATCATATTGCCTTAGTCAAATTACAGTAATATAATGGCAGCCTTACCACAGTTTTTATTAGAAATCTAACATATAATAAAAATAGATGGCATCATAGCTTTGCTCAAAGTTTTTCCTTCAGAGCAATGAGGAGGAAGTTGAATACCCAATGCAAGCTTTTACTTCTTGTAAGAAAAAAATCTGTGTCTAATTTTCTTCTGAGAAGAAGCATCCCTAATCTTCTCCTCCAAGGAAAACCACTTCCTAATAGCATGGACAAGACCAGGAAGGCAGCTGCATCTCCATCTTTAAATAGATGCATTTGCCACTGTATTTACTCCCCATGCACCACCTGGAAGAGTTCGCTGGTGTTTACTGTTAGTCATACATTTAAAAATTAATAAAACCAGGAAAGAAATAGGTATTGTAGATACTTTAGCTCCATTTCTTCTGTACCTGTCAAAATGGCATTCCTGACCTTGCTTTCTGCTTCTTCTCTGCATAGTATGTCACTTAAAAAGCTAAGGGGGTGTGAAAAAACATAACAGAAGTATGGAGCTTCCCATAGCCAGCATCTAAACAGAAAGAGCTTTTTGCAGTTAACAAGGAACTGTCCAGATTTAGCATGATCAACATAATAAGTTACTTAAAAAAATGACAAGTAAAAGCCTTATTGCTTGCCTAGGGTATATCAACAGCATCTTTCACCATTGATTTTCTGTAAGCTCACTTTCATGTTTGCACACTTTCATGTGTGCTCATTTAGATGCCAGGGTATTGTTTTATACCCAGAACTGACAAGCTAAATATTAGAGTTGATTACTCAAAGTGTCACTGGATGACCTGTAATTGCAATGAAGTACCCTTGTTTCCTATAAATATATGTATTTGGCAAAATTTCACCAAATTTTATACCTGCTTCCAATACATACATCTATGGTTTAATTCTCTTCAGTGAACACTTGATGTCCAGTATTTGCATTCATACACTTGTAAATACCCCAAGTGAAAGCTGGAGAAAAAATCCATCTTACTTCAGAAATATTGCCCAGTAAGTCTTATCACTTCTAAGTCTGCTTTTGCTTTGCAACATGAAATTTTCTAGTTGAAATTAATTTCTGATACTTGATGAACAATCCTTATGTGCTGTGTAGGGCAGGAAGCTTTATTCCTTTTCTTGCAGATACATGACAGGTTTGGTTCTCATTATAAAAGAAAACATGACATTTTCATTTTTGTCCATAGTCGATTACTTTATTTACTCATAAGGAAGTACTACCTCCAGCACTGTATTTGAATTAATCGTTCAAGCAAAAAAATGTTTTGTTGTAAGAAACATAAAAATGTCAGCTGAATTCAAAACACAAGAAAAACAAGCCTAATGTCTTCAGTGCTTTGCTTTGAACTGAATATGGCAAGACGACAATTCTATCCTTAGATCCTTCAAAATAAACAGATCAGAGATTTACTTTGAGTTTTAAATCCTATTTAGCAAATATCAGTTTTATTTATATTCCTTATTCTTTTCCCAGAAGAAAACTGCAGTCTTCACTCCCTCGCCTTATGTCCTCCTACCAAACATCAGGCAGCCAAACTCAACCTAAGGAGCAAGACATGCTAGGTCATCTCAGAGATCTAAAGCTCTACAAATGCATAAAATAAGATTTTTCTCTGGAATGTTTATAAAAGAGAAAACAGCTTTTCTTCAGAAAAACTTCTTTGCTGCTACTGTGCTTCTTGTACCTGACACCACGTGCCGTTGGTTTACGGAAGGTACTCAAGGCCAGTCACAACTCAGAGTCAAGCAGTGAGAACTAGTTGAGACTCATCTCCCAAAGTTACTTTCTAATATTGAGTTAGTATTTTGAAAAGATAATGCAGTTCTCAGAATTCAATAAAGATATTAGATGGCATCAGTAAGCCTCTAAGTAGCATTAAAACACAGAAATGGTTTAGGCTTGTAATTTGTGGGAGCTATTTATTTAAAGAACAGCAAATTTTCTCTTTCTAATTTGTCACGTATAGCACAGAATCTTTAGGCACAATAGCTACGACTCATTTTACATACTAACAAAATCACCTACTCCTTTTAAATTTTTACCTAATACAGTTATGACTATCTCTAGGAAGAGTAAAATACATCAGCAGAGAAGAAACTTACATTAAATAACCCTTAATCCACTGAACATTTAAATGCAATATGGAGAAAAAGAAAAAATTAAAGAAAAAAAAATAAAAATCTTTCTCCTACATTCTGAGCAGAAGCCAGACAGGTTCAGCAGAGCAAGAACAAAACAATTTACAGTAATGTATTTTTCAGGTTTGTGAACTCACAATAAGTACCAATCACTATGACACATTAATTCAATCAAGCACCAAAAGCTGGAAGGAAATTGATAACGAACAAGCAAATAAAAATCTCAGACAGTTATCATTCATAGATGCCTCTGTTTTGCCAGCAGCAATGGGGACACCAGTAAGGAAACATGGGCAGATGTTATATCCTTTAGATTTTGTACAAAAATTAAAAATACAAGCAATACAAAAGTGACAGCACAACATAATGGTAGATATTACTGTCACATTCTCAAAATAACATGTTTTCTGTAATGAATAAGATTCAGAAACTTCTCGACTGGCTATGTCAACATAGAAAGTTAAACATCTTTTCTCCAAAACATATTGAGAGCAATGTCACTATTAAAATGTGCTATAATCCAAACAATATGGACAGAAATTAAATTAAAAGTGATTTTTTTAGTAAGGCACTTTGCATATATAATACAAACATTGATTACAGAGATCTCAGTTAGGGCAAAGCCAGTATCTGCTTCACTGATACTTTACCAGAACAAGGCAGGGCTTTGGGCTACCTTGTGTGACAGGGTTCAGGTGACAGCAAAGCCTCATCTCACAGACTTCCAGTCATTTATTCATGCACCGAGCCCACAAACAGGCAATTAGAACACAAAAATCCTGTCCTACATCATGTTCAAATTGTGATGCTTCAGTACCAACTCAGGTGCTCGGCAGAAGGGTCACGTTGAAAGATAAAGTTGTGTTTGCATTCACTAAAAAGAAAACTACAAGCAACAAATATTTCAGTTACTTTCACAGGATAAATGACATTGTGTTCTGCCCTAAAGCAAATTAAAAATTTCAAAACAGAGAGATGAGATAGATGAAACACAGATTGACCTTGTCTGTAGAAGCCAGAAAGAAACACCACCAGGGAGCTATTAATACAATTCAATAAGATTAAAGAGTATGCTTTTCACCTGGTCTCCATTTGGAAATAACTAGTCATAATAAATGAAATGATGGGATGCTTTAAAGCCAAATAATGTTTAGGGCCTCCAGTAATGAAGGTTTATTCTATATGCTACATTGATAAAGAATGTGCAGTCCACAAATGTACCAACAACAGGAGGGAAGATTACCGCTCAAAAACTCCATGGCCTGAACAGAAAAAGACAAAGCAATCAAGAAATCTAAAGGCACATATTAAATCCTCAAAAAACTCCTCTGGGTGAGGAAGAGGGGACTCAATTTAACTTTTTTATACAATTTAAGGAGATTTATACTATTTCCTTGAATAGTTGACTCGCAGGCATGCACTGTTCCTACCATATTTTATGTGCATATAAATTCAACTTTCAAAATCTGTTACAGTCAGTGCATTTACCCACATTTCTACTGCAAATTTCTTGCATTTCTAAACTTCAGTTATTTTTTGGACTACCTATTTAATTTATTGGAAATAAACTGTAAATGTGAAATGATTAGGCTTTCATTTCTCCATACACTGAGAGCACTTCATGAAAGTACAAGAGAATGTTCACACATTTTAATGTTAAAGATAATTAATGTACAATATTGAACTATATTTTTATAAAATACTTCATATCAGAAATGTTCAAACATTTTGCTTATGCATCCTATTAACTTTGAAAAACAAATAATCCCAGATGTTTATATTTTGGTAATCCACACTGATATAAATTAAGTCACCTTAAATGTAGTATTTCCATATGAATGGCATAATCAGAAATTTATATAAACCTCTTGAAAAGACACAGATCAACAGTCATGGTCACATCAGCAATCAGATTCAGATTAATACAGTATGAATATTTTTAAATCTGTTTAGTCACCACATATATCATGCAACCTATCTGCTTCTTCAGGTGCACAACAAATCCTTTAATCATGTAAGCCCCAATAATATGCATTGCTCACCCCCAGGTGTCTAACCTTCTATATAGTGAGCAAATATACCAACACACCAAGTACTATGTACTACAATCAACTGCTCAAAGAAAGAAATTTAGGATCTGAAAATTCTTTTCCACACCACAAAGAAAAAAAGAAAGTCATTAGCACAGACTGACCGTTTCTCTGGCGAAATGAAAATATACTGAGATGTATAGACATTTTCTATTTCCACCCATTTATATGTAAAATAAATATGCAGAATGTGTAAAGCTTCTTTTAAAATGATTTCTTTTAAAAAAGAAACATCAAAATGCTTACAAAAAGAAGTTGGTTATCTAAAAAGAAAAAAAAATATTCCAAGAACACCAAGCAAAGAGATTCAAGAATACTTTTTCAGCCACTGAAGAGATTTCAGCTGGGAGTGCTTTGGAGAAAAAAAAGTCCCATGCTAAGATTCTCCCAGAAAGAGTTGTCTGCTCTTCATTAGGTGTTAGCATGCACTGCCAGTCATCTCTACCCATTGAAACTGAAAGACAGCTACGAAATAAAGGAAGAGCTTATACAAGTTTTCTCTATTTCAGCTTTTTAGTGTAAGTTAATTAATATTACTGTATGTTAATTAATATTACTGTATGTTTTCATTTGCCAAAGATTTCAGATGTGGGGAAAAAAACCTTATGGTTTAGGTAAGACAATGGGGTGGTTTGACCCTGGTTGGATACCAGACACTCATCAGAGCCACTCTAACACTCCCCTCCTCAACTGCACAGTTGAGAGAAAATACAACAGGCTCATGGGCTGAGGTAAGGGGAGGGTAGATCAATCATCAATTACTGTTATGGGCAAAACAGACTCGACTTGGAGAAATTAGTTTAATTTATTACCAATTGAATCGGAGGAAGATAATGACAAATCAAATTAAATCCTAAAACACTCTCCTCCCATTCTTCCATTCTCCACAGGCTGAATTTAACTCTGAAATTCTAGTTCCTCCTCTCCCTCAATGGTACAGGGGCACAGGGCATGGGGGTTGGGGTCAGTTCATCCTATGTTGTCTGTACTGCTGCTTTTCTACTCATCAGAGGACTCCTTCCCCTGCTGCAGCACGGGATCCCTCTCATGGAAACAGTCCTTGGATAACTTCTCTGACTTAAGTCCTTGGCATGGACTGCAGTTCTCCATTAACTGCTCCAGTGGGGTCCCTTCCACTGCCTGCAGTGCATCAGGAATAGTGTGGGTCTCCCCTGGAGGGCTCAAGTTCTGCCAGTCTCAAACCTGCTCCAGAGTGGGATTCTCTCTCCACAGGGTCACAGATCCTGCCAGGAGCCTGCTCCAACACTGATGGGATTGGCCCTGGCCAGCAACAGGTCCATCCTGGGCACTCTGGCACTGGCTCTACCAGACATGGCAGAAGCTTCTGGCAGCTTCTAGCTGAAGCAGGCACCCCTGCAGCTCCTCTATCCCCCCCACTGCAAAAACCTGGCCACTCAAACCCCATAAGAAAAAGCCGCCATCCAACAATTCCAAATGATATCTATCCATCACCAGATCACCAGGAATTACTTCTGATGTGCAATGGGAATCAAACAGAAGAAGAAGTGATTTATTTTATCATTTTTGAGCCTGTGATAAGTCTGTGAATTAAGGGATGTGTAAATACATATATGTTTATATGCCTTTGCTTCAAAATGCAATTTGGCTCTCTGAATTCACGTGTCTGTGAAAAGCTTCTATTGTAACGTAGTGTGCATCTTTATATAAAATTTCATCTATTTTCTAGTAAAATAGAAGTTTCACAGAAGATAAAAACACTTCAAAAAGTAAAAAAAAAAAGTACACAGAAAATGGGATTAGCTTCATGCAAGGAAAAGAGTTTTGTTTTTTTAGTTACGTTAAAAAAGAAGAGAATTCTGAGTCCTTTAAATTACTTCTACTGACTGTTAACTCATTGTGTTTGGGCTTTTTCTTGATCTTAACCATTACTTTATTGCAACAACAATAGCAAATAATGGATTTACTAATGTTACCTCCTTCTGGAATCATTTCACAGGTGTTAAATTCCTTGCACATTTTGATTTCAGGAAAGAGAGACCGACAGCACAGAGCAAACCAGCCAAAAGACACATTATGCTGGACTAAAATTAAGACAGCCCAGATGGGTAAACACCATCAACACAAAAGACTACAACAGGTACTCATAAATCATACAACAGAAACAAAATATTGGTTTGAAAAGGGAGAAGGAACAGAATAATGACACAGTTGGTTTTGATTAAAATGGAAAAAAGCCTGAAAACTCTGGGTGTTCAACACACAGGCATAATTTCAGAAATCTATGTGACATCAGTTGCTATAAACCATAATGGTTGCCCAGAGAGTATCAGATTCCACTAGGAACTTCATTTTTATTTTTAGACTATTGCAATATCGAGGGCCAAATTTTTGCAACAACAATCAGCAAACCTTTATTTTATGGCAGCATAGCAGAAAGAAACAATATGCCTTCTCTAAATATAATTACTAACCCTGTCAAGTTAATACAATCAGTAGTGTTCCGCTAGATTAAACTTTCAGCTGGATGAAAACAGCTCATTCTATCCACTTGCTATTCTACTGAAGTTAATTCTTGTCTAAATAAAGAATGACAAATTCTGAGACCACTTCTTGTTTTTCAAACTTGTGCAAAGAATTATATTAAAATACAAAGAAATTCAAACAAAGTAGGTAGTAACTGGAGAAATGTTCACAGTGATAAATCTGAAGGTAAATAGTAAATTATAATTGGTAATATAGTGTTGGAGGTAAATCAAAGATTTGAAAGTAGGAAAAAATATGCAAGATAGGTAAAAATTCCAGTGATAAGCGGCATCCATCAAGGTTCTGTCTTGGAAAACAGCATCCTCAGAAAGTTTGCAGATGACCTGAAGTTGAGCAGTGTGGTTAATACAATTAAAGGACAGGATGCCATCCAGAGGGACCTGGGAAAACTTGAAGATTGGGTCTATTAGAGTCTCATAAAGTTCAGCAAGTCCAAGTGCAGTGTGCTGCACCTGGATCAAGGGTACTTCCAGACTTGGGTATAGACTGAGAGAAAAATCATTGGCAGCAGCCCTGTGGAGAAGGACATGGGGATTCTGGCAGATGAAAAACTGGATATCGACCAGCTTGTGTTTGTGCTTGCAGCCCAAAAGGCCAGCTGCATCCTGGGCTGCATCACAACCAGTGTGGCCAGCAGGGTGAGAGAGGGGATCCTCCACCCTGGTCAGATCCCACCTGGAGCACTGCATCCAGTTCTGGGGTCCTCTGCACAGAAAGGACATGGATTTATTGGAGCAAGTCCAGAGGAAGGCATGAAGATAACCAGAGGGATGGTGCATCCCTTCTATGAAGATGGACTGAGAGAGTTGGGGTTTTTCAGGCTGGAGGGGAGAATAAAGACCTCATGGACCTTTTCAGTACCTGAAAAGCTTATAAAAAAGAAGGAGTCTGACATTTTAAATAGGAGCATAGTGTTAGGAAAAGAAGGGAGAGGAGAGATTTAGATTAGCTAATAGGAAGAAATATTTTCCTGTGAGAGTGGTGAGGTACTGGAATAGGGTTCCCAGAGAAATTATGGATACCCTGTCCCTGGAAGTGTTCAAGGCCTGTCCAGACAGGGCTTTGAACAACCTGTTCTAGTGAAAGACATCCCTTCCTGTGATAGGAGGGACAAGCCTAGATCATCACTCACTTCCATAGTAAACCACTCTATGACTTACTAGTCAAATTATAAATGTGTTTCTTTAGGAGTATAGGCTATAAATATGGTATTAAAATTAATTTTAATACATTTTTTTGAAGTCAGATAGTAAGAAGAGTTAAGATGGATATGTCCTTATTCTTTGTATATATCTATATAAATTTATATTTATAATATTAAAGCACCTGGCAATCTAGAGTGATCATTTGTATCTGCTTCTCTATAGTAACGATTATGAAAGAAAAACAATTCTCAGACCAGTAATGCTAGAAACTCCTATGTAAGTACAAATGGCTGACAGTGAACATCTTCACTGAAAGGAGTCTTTCAAATGCTCTGTGAGATAGAGCATTGAACTTCATCTATGTGAAAAAAATCAAAACACAGCAGTATTAAGTTATAAAAGTTTCCATGGGAAGGAAAGAGTATAAGTTGAATGGTGCCCTTTCAGAAGGTGTCCATAAGTTGATTAAAACAGTGTTTGGGAAACAGAAACTTTTGAAATCAATTGACCAAAAACTTTCAGAATTAGTGGGGTAGAAGTAGATGCTAAAATGAGCTATTTTCATCCCAGGTACTCTGCCAAATCACTACATGCAATTGCTTAAGATTCATTTATCCTGTTTATTTATTACAGATTTAATTGCATTTTGAAGGCAGAGATCTGCTTTACATGGTGAATTCCCCTATGTAATTCCCAAAAAGCTCATCTTGTAGAAATAGCTCTGCTCTAAATTGTGTTACTAGGCAGCCATGCTGCAAGCTGATGAATGTTTGAAAGTATAATTGTGTTACCAATACATAAAAAGAGATTATTGGCTCAGCTAAGAATTCTGCCCATTTTCCATACCATCTTTTCCAAGCAATAGCCTAGAACAATGGGGAACATGAGAATAACCACCAGCATTCCCAAATCGAAAGCCCCATTTAATTCCTTGCCCAATAGCCAACACCATGGATACTTTCACACCACCTCTGTGATTTGTCATACAAAAACTGTAAGCCAATTTCCAGAAATATTTATTTTGCATTAAAAAAAAAATCATTGATTTATTGAAAAAGCTAGGCTTGAATGTTTTTTTGTCATAAGATGATCTATCCCACGGATCAATAACACTTGATCAAAGAGGAAAAAACTAATATAGTTCCAACTGAATCAAGGGAAATATTAAACTCACTGGGAGAGTCTTACCCTCCTTTCAAGTCAGGTGATTTTATAAAGTAAGAGTGCAAATGAAAGCTGTTAAAAGAAAACATGTAAAACAGCTGGGAACAAAATTGACACAGTTTGTCTAGGACTAAGAAGACCGTAGGGAAAATTATAAACTTAGCACCTGCTACTAGCAACCTCCACAGTAATGCTATCAAGAAGCAGTAATGGCTCTACTAGCACTTGATTAAAACAGCAGTGGTGTTTGTATGTCTCCAGACATCAACTTCAAATGGCTACCTTAAAAATATAACCCAGATTCTGAGACAGACTATTACTTCCGCAACCTAACCATTGTTCATCCTTCAAAAAATGCAAGTGTTTAGATCCATGGCAAACTTAAGCACAGCATTGCTAATTGCAGACATGAATATAAACTCAAAAGGCAATCACAGATTTTCTTTAATCTGATCATTTAAAAGAGGGTAAGTTATGTTACACAGTGCCTTTCTAACAGACCTGCTTCTTTAGGACTCATTTACTGAAGAAAAAAAATTGAAAAAAAAATTCCAGTATTTCTTTTTTTCTTGTAATAATGACTGATCACAAACATTTCTCCATGAAAATTTAGAGCAAACAAATCAAATCTAAACCCTTTTTGAAGGGATACAATGATCAAGCAGTATTTGTCAAGAAGAAGGATATGCTATAAAAAACATTATCTAAATACAAAAATTATTTAGTCAAAATTTCAAAATTAGACACTATATCTCAGTTGTAACTGTCAGGTTTTGGTAATTTACTATTGTGAACATCTCATGAATTGTCTTTCAAAACGGAGAGAAAGATACTCAAGAAATATCTTCACTTTCAGACTTAATAGGCTACTGAATATTAACAAAACTATTCTTGTTTCTATTCGGATGAAATGCTTCCTGCTCTAAGAACTAAAACACCGTTTTACAGAGGGAAGGATTTTTTCATGCACTGGTTGCTTCACTGATTTTAAATAGAGGGAATTTTAACATACCTGTCACAAGCAATACCTATAAAAACAAATCTAAGGCAATAATACAGTCCACCCATAGCACTGAAAGCATATTCCATTCCACCTAAGCAAATCCAAGGTTCCTCAGATTGCTCTGATAGCCAACATGAACATCAGCCTAAATTGATTATTAAGACTAAAAGGAATGACAGACAAGAAAAGATGACTATTTCAATGACACATCAAAGTGCAGTAATTCTAATAATCAGTAACGTTTGGTATTAGCTTTTTCCCATCTTGTGTAAATGAGAGCACTAGGATCCTTCAATTTTTAATATTTTTTTTTCTGCCTGGAATGTAAGTGGAATGGAAGATTAGGTGAAGTTAAAATATTTCCTGAATAATTGGCTAAAAGCTAGATCCAAGAAGATAATCAGGAAGAAGACAAAAAAATCAGAGCTTCCTTCCTCCATACACAAAAAGACACAGTAAAAGAGAGAGAAGAAAAGAAGATAGCCAACATGTATCATAAAAGAAAAAATTATGAAAAAAAAGAGACCAATGAATCAGAATAAAAATATAATCACAGAGTTGAGGATTCAGACCCTAATTTACATGTCCCTAACCTGTAGAGTTGGTATAAAAGGAAAAAAACAAACCAAAACAAAACAGAAAATGTAATCATAAAGAAAAGAGAAGAAAAATAAATTCATTGGGGTACTTACTGTTAACAATATCTACATTCCACAAACTCAGTCACTGAGATTTTATCAACTGTGGGAGACTAAAAGCAGGCCCCTGTAAAATTATGTGATAAGAACACAGTATTTTAAGCTTGCCAAACACCTAGAAAATCTCACCAAACTGGGTAGTTTTGGTTGGTTGGGTATATTTATTTATTTTTACTTAACCTACATACTTGCTACACACAGATTTTTATCACTTTAACTCAAGACATGGGCCTAAATATATTTTTGACAAATTTTGGGCCAACTTGGCTAATCTGCTTCAAGTCAATGACTTTTCTTTAAGATGCAATAAAGACTACTTCCAACTGATGTTGCTGCTACTACTGGTTTACAGAGCATATCAAAACAAGAAGCATGCAAAAGACAGAGATTAAAATCTTGGAACACAGCCATATCCTAAGCTGAATTTCAAAAGTAAGACTAAAATCATTACTATGACAAAACCAAAGTATCTCAGTTTCTATGGAGAGTAAGAAACAAGAACTGAGAAGTAACTTTTCAACTAGTAGTAGACAACTACCACACAGGTGTCTTGAAAAGCAATGAATTCCCACCCCAAAATCACCTTCTCCTTGAAGGGAATATAGTTCCTCAACTTTTAAAAATGTGCACAACTAAACTACACGGTTTTACCTTTGTTTCTTTTTCAGACACTGTAATTTCATCTTGTCAGCAGAACTGCATTATTTTCAGCCTGAAATTCTGACTACAGTAGATTGTGAGGGAAGTAAACTGTGAAGAACATGAGTACTCCTGACCAGCATGAATGAGCAGCATGACACAGAGCAAATCATGTTCCCCTGTGCTCTACTTCCCACATTATCTATATATGCACTGTATGGCTGCCAAGTGCTCAGAAAAGTGAATTTCTCTAAAAACCCACTGGCGTCTAAAGCATAATACAAATAATATAGTAATGACTTGTGCTGAAAAGAGGGGAAAAAATGGGTTGCATTCTTGAAAGGCAAGAGGAGATTTATTTCCAGTATCTCCAGAAAATTGCATCTGACAAAGCAGTACTTATGGAAACACAAGTCACCAACACATAGTCTCTTCTGGTATGCCATTAAGACAGAAAAAATTGTGGATCATGTCCAAATCATCCAGCTATTAAAGTTGTGGGGGTCACAGACTTTCCTTGGAAAATCTACTGGCTAGGCTGACAAGTCACCAACTCTACAGTTTCACCCTTTCTTTTTGAGAAAGTAAAGATGAAGAGTATACACGTTGTCTACCAATTCACTGCTGAAACTCTTCTGCACCTCATATTAACATGTAATTATCTTCTAGAAAACTTATATTGTCAAAAGAACATCATAACACTGTTTTGAAAATGTATGATAAAAATTTAGTATTTAATAATTTTTTCACCTCATGTTTACTTATCCCCAGTCAAGGGGATCAGAGGAATAAGGCACACTAAATAGCTTACTGTCTTACAGGGTTATGCTTCCTAATAGTCACAACGCAGCAAGTATCAAGTGGTTTTTAATATTTATAAACGAGCAAAATGCTCTAAATAAGTAATTGTTCTTTTTCAAGCCCTCATATACAATTACCTCCATAAATGAACTCTCCTCCCTGGCAGATACAAGAACTAATGCACATTTAAGATGTTAATTCTCTCTTCTATTTTTCTGAAATGTCAGGTACATATGCCATCCATCTGATAAGGCTTTACCCTATTTGTGTGCCCAGAAAATCTGCTTGACACTTCTGACATGAAAGTGATTAATTAATAGAGAATGCCAAGAGAAACTGTATAAATATTGCTATTCTCTAGTTTATTAGTATTTACTTCTTCCTTAAGAAAAATTATAGCATAAATCATCTGACTTTGAATGGAACTTATTATGTATTCCTCAGTGAGGACTTAACTCTCTTCTATGTGTTCATACTGTTATTCATAACACTCCTGCTGTATTAGGTCACTGCTTCAATCAGCTGCACTGATGCTTTGTCCAAAATTAACTGGTTTGGTTTGGACAGAGATTAGAGAAGTGATCAAGAACTGTTCCTGTTGGATGAAAAATGAAGATGGAATGATTTGGGACTTGTCCAAAAATTGTTCAATTTCTAATAAACAAGAAGTGTTGAATAGGAATTTTCCAACTTTAGTGGAAGTTTGCTGAACTACATTTCTTCAGAAAGTACGAATTGAAATGATGACCACTCTTCTTACTGGACTTCTGGTTGACAGGCATGGAAAGCCCATTTTATAAATTTAATCACATTTATTATGTTTCAATGTATTAATACTGCTAATGCACAGGAACACACAGTAAAGGTGCCCTTTTTTTTTTTTTTAAGCT
>VZTB01000328.1:428696-478276 GCA_013397245.1 Thryothorus ludovicianus | reverse complement strand
TGACAATCTGAATGATATATAACAAAAACACGAGCCAAAAAAGAGACAAGACTTTTCCACGTATTAACATTTTCTCCAATCTGAGCTAAGGACAACCATAAACTAGAGTTCTTACTAAAATGCGTCACCAAAACCAAGAATCATCCACAAATCCATTCCATACTATTCATGGTCATCTCAAGATAAACAATGGCAAGTGAAACCAACCAGAAACTTGCCAGCTTCTGACGCAGAACACATAGTACTGAATAAGCTACACAGGTTGTTTATTTATTTTTTTACATATATATATTTTTACATCTATATTTAACTAACACAGTTTCATCTGATCTATTTGTTATTTAACTTTGTATGAAAATGTTGGATATACTATGCTATGTAAATGGCACATCAATACTTCCAACCAAGCTAAACTTGTATCAATGGCACATTAGGATGGGCACCTATTTTGAACTGTTACAATTTTCTATTCTTTCTACTGGAATATTGATCTCTACAGCACAAGAATAAAAAAATCTATATACAGCTAATGAACAGAATAGTACCACAGAATACACAAGATTTATATAAATTTACCAGCATCTGTACTTCAAAGAAAGCTTGATAAAAAGGAGAGTGATAGCAGACAGGATCTCATGATAACCAAATAGACAGCAAGAATGGGAAGAAAGATTTTAAAATTGTAATTCAAGAGGAAAAAGAAAGGAAAAGGTGTAAAATCTAAGGATGAAACATCCAGCCCACTATTTGTATTGATGATTCCTATTCTCTCAGAAAGGTTCAACATTATCGCATCAGTACACACATAATGTTTGAAACTACAGCTATTCCTTAAGATGACATGTTATTATTCTTCAGGAAGGAAATCTTAAGAAGGCTGTACTTGGGTTCTGAAAGACAAGCTACTGGGAAAGAATGGTCTGGCAGAAACTTAAAGTAAAAAAAAAAAAGAGTTTATGACCTTTAGAAGAAGGGGCAGGCCACGTGGATGTTGTGAGGCTGTGAGAAAATCACAAGGCAAAGCACAACCCAAACAATCTGGCTACTTTTGCTGCAAAAGGCAATTCTTCTTTTAATTCTTCTTTTAATACATCAGCAACTAAAAGGAAGCTAAGTAAAATTTCATCCTTTATTAGATGTGGAAGGAAACACTGACAAAGGATGAGGAAAAGGCTGAGGTACTTAATACCTTCTTCATCTCTGTACTGGGTTAACAGACTCAGTGATCTCAAAGGCCTTTTCCAACCTAAATGATTCTTTGATTCTATTCTTCAGCTGCTTTTTTCCTAGTGCTTCATTTAGACAAAAAGGAAGGGCACTGTAGATCAGCAGTCACTTTCAACCAGTCTGTGGACCTCTAGCTCATGCAGCTAGGAACAGTTCACAATAAGTATGCCAAGCTCCCAGCTGGAAAAACACCAGGCATGTTGAATCCATATGTTCTGTAACAGAAAGCTTTGCAAATGTTTCTAATACCATAATTCTTCAGTGGTAGCTAAGAAGGCCTCTTTCCAATTTTCTTTAAAATCTTTCATATTCTTCCTGTGTAATATCTTTAAAACTCATTCTTCACTGCACATAATAAATAGCCATATAATTAAGAATTGTAATTTGAAATGCTTACTTCAACAGCATCCTACTGTATGTCTGCTAAGTTATAATGCAATACATGCAATATGCAAAATTTGGAAAGAACTAAAGAGCATCCCAGCACATTTTACCCATTCTACAGACCTTCAGTTGCCCTAACTGTTCTTCTAAACTCAACTCTACTGAGACGAGTCCACCTTCAGCAGTCTTGAGTAGGCACTCCTCACAAGCAGGTTAGCCCAGCTTCCTCTCCTAATTCAAAGTGTGATTTATTTATGATTTATGCAACACCAGATCATCACTGTTAGGTAATCAGATTTCCTCCATGAGTAATCCTTTGATTGTGTGGGAAAAGAACTAAGCAGAGTTATCTGTCTAGGCAGTAACTAGAAAGTCATACAATGCTGAACCCACATAATTAATCTCATCACACTCTGACAATTTCTATTATTGATTTTGGATAACTGCCCTTAGGAGCACAATATAGACATTCAAGAAAAGCAGAAAAGTAATGTATTTGTTTGTATTCTCCTTTACACACGAAGTTTCTAATGAATATACATTAAAAAAATCAGAAACAATGAACTACTCATCACCCTTGGCTGTAATTTCCAGAAATGTCCCTATTTTCTGCATCCTTCACCAAAGACTGTAGCATCTTAAGATTTTAAGGAACTGCAATCCATTTTGAGTGGCACTACATAAATCTTTACTCAGAATACACAGACTTCAGAATCTGGATGGAGCATCAAGGGACAAAACATGCACAATATCCATGTTTACAGGAACAGTCAAATCAGAAACACTATCATACATATTCACACAGACCCAAAAATTCCAAGGTTGGATCTTTTGCATATTTATTTCTCATAAGACAGGTGTCACTCAGGTCTGAAGTTCTTTAGAATTTCCAACTATTGTCAGTATTTCCATAACCTATGTCCTTTCATGTTGCATTGCAAAACAGGCATGGCATCTTTATCTTAACTGGCTTTCAAACTGCACCTATTTTCAGAAATAAATGCAGAACATGAACAATTAATGCAGAACAGAATGAACAACAGCAAAATTCTTAACTATTCTCTTGTTTTCTGAAAATAAATAATGAGAGTCAAACAAATTTTCTGACATTAATAACTCTTCTTATTAATTTAATAACCTATTCTTAATAGAATAAAATTTATACAATTAATGAACAGATACTTCTTTGGATGGTTTTGTCTTCTTGGAACTAACATTTAAAGAAAAAAATGAACAAAATTATTTACTGATATTTACACTATAAGGACTGCTACTTTCCCATAATCATCAGAATGCTTAAGTTTTACTCCAATGTGAAAGTATACCTGGCCCTAAACAGACCTGACTTTGGGGAGAGTGTGTGTAATCTTTCAATAAATCCTAATTAGTTTCCATTACATTAAATTTTTGAAAATTCAATTGCCATGGGCATAACNTAAATTTTTGAAAATTCACTTGCCATGGGCATAACCACCTGACAACTGTCTAACGCAGCAGCATTTGATTAAACACAGAATTTTTTTTATACATTTTCAGCTTCTACAGTGTAGTAGTAGCTGTAAAATTATTCTGCCCAGGTGTCTGAGAAATTAATTCTACCTTGACATTTTTTTAGTACATTGTGGAACTAGTTTTAAAAACTGTTTAAATATAATGCATGTACCTATCAGACAGTTTTTGCTTTCCAACTTTGATTCTGAAAATGCTGCTTCAAAGTGATGGGTCACTGCTGCTTCTTTTTGAAAGATAATTCTCTCTTCTTTGAATACCTACTCACTGCAGTCAGAAGCCAAAAATTCTGTGTGTTAGCATACAATTATTGCTAATTGTGTTCTTGGTTGATTATTGCACATTTCCTGTAAGATCCCTCTGCTCCAGTTTTCTTTTACAGTCTTAGTAATTCCAGATCTTTTAGTAACTTAATCTAAAATGTTTACTGTTTTTTGTAAAAATTATTCTTAGTTTGACTATATTAATAAAAAGACTAAGTGGTTGCTACAATAACAAACCAAATGAACACATTTCAGAAAAAGATATTTACTGTAATACTGTTTATTCCACACTTCAATGATTCTGTGGAATCCACACATAAGAGCCGTCAATCAGCATGTGAAATCACTCTTCTTAGAGCTGAAAGAAACCCTCCTTGCTTTGGCTCATGACAGAGTTAAGTATTTGTGTTTATGATCACAGCATTGAAGCTGAAGGCACCTCTAGAGGTCATCTAGTCAATCCACCTCAAACAGAGCCAGCCAGAGCATGGCACTAAGGACTGGGTCCAGTCAGGTACTGAACAGCCCCGAAGATGGAGACCTTAGTGTCTCCCCAGGTGAGACACTGTTCCAGGGCTTATCCCACTTACCTTATTGTAAAGAACTTATGGATTTTCTTTTATTCTGATTCATGTCTTTTAAAGAAGTATTTTTTTGTTTTGAAGTTTAAACAAAATTGTTAAGTACTACTCATTATGTAATAATGGAGAAGTAAGCATAGGGACTTTGAAAAGGTCTTCCTTCAGCACCCACACCTCATTTTGGCTTTTTGCTTTTCTCAGTTCCAAATTTTATTATTTCCTGAAAACGAGTGACAGAATATTATTAAACATTATATAGTGCACAGGATCTAAAACCTAAACAATCCATTGGATTTAGGAAGCAAAATGCACTTGTAATGTTTGATTTATCACTATGAAACAAAAATTTCAAAACATTCAAGCAACGCTCAAAAAAACTTGCCCAAAAACCATTCAATATGTTTTGGTAGTAAACATTTCATTTTAAAAATAACATTTTACATTGGTCCTCAAACAAAACTGTAGAGCAAGTGACAATA
Organism: Thryothorus ludovicianus; assembly: GCA_013397245.1. Classification (NCBI taxonomy): domain Eukaryota; kingdom Metazoa; phylum Chordata; class Aves; order Passeriformes; family Certhiidae; genus Thryothorus; species Thryothorus ludovicianus. Next base: position 473,833 of record VZTB01000328.1, on the reverse strand, counting down.
CCAAAACTCCTAAACTAATTCTACCCAGCTCTATAATGGAACTTGAATAGCAAATATTCAAGTCCCTTACTGTAGACCTAGTTATGGAAAGACATAGATTTGTTGCTCACCCAGGCAGTAACCTTCAACTGGTGAATACTCTTGTATTATGGGAAACATTTTGACAGATTTCCCTTTTCCTGCCCTCAGCTGTTCTATTCCCATCCACTATAAAATAAAATCTATAGTTAATTATTGCAGACTCCTTGATTGTTTGATTATTTCATGATGACTTTCGTTTTTGGAGCAGTCTCTTTGGGGAAGAAGCCTTATTCCTGACATATTATATATGTCAATTGTCCAGCTGGCTTCAGGTACTGTAACACCAGAGCTGCTCAGGCTGGCATTGCCCTTGGGAAGATCTTATACTCATTTCTAAAAACACTACAATAATGCTTTTTCTTAAAATTTGTTGAAGGTGCATGTTGTCTTGGGTTATTCCTTAAGTTATAAGACCATAGTAAATGTCTGCACTGTGCAAGTTTATGTTTTCTTGATGAATTAGTCTGCCTTTTGCATCGCTCCTGAGCTCTTGCCTTTACCTTCCGAAACACAAAAAACGTACTGAATTGCAGCGTTCAACAAAGCCAGGTGGTTTTGGTTTTTGTCTTTATTGTGGCATCAACTCACAAAACTGAGTTTCTAATTTTGCAGAGAACACGTTAGCTAAGCTACTGACATTGTTAATAATCCTTCAGTGATTCCTCATAAAACCTTGGTCTCATTAAACATGGAGTAGTTTTCATACAGTGCACTGAAACAGAAGACAGCTCCTCATCTTACTGCCACACAAGAGATACCCAAAATACTCCAAGGGGAGACAGTAAACACAGATTAACTTTGATAGATCTTTGCGATGGGACTATTGATACACAGTGCAGTAATTCTGATTGCTAAGACACAAAATTCAATCATCCATGTTCTTTTTATAATAAAGGTCATACACATTGGTAGTCACATCAATTTTTATTTGGCTTATCAGTTTTCTCAGAAAAGAACAGAGGTAGATAAAGGAAAACAGGAGGTAAGAATAAAAAAATGGAGCAAAATTATGATTTAAAAAATCGTATTAGGTGCAAAGAAAAATTTTTATCTGCTATTAAGACATAACAGGACTAGTTAAAGGAAAAGGTATTTTTTTGTCTTACTTTAGACAAAAAAATGTTCTCAAACAGCTTAATGAATAAAAACATGACTGAATAATTCTAACAACAGCAAGTTTTTCAGCAGTTAAAGTTATCTAGTTTAAAGAGAAAAACCCAAGCAGTTTGAGAAAATTCTACTACTGACCTAGTTAAATAGCGAACAAAAGCAAAGGACAGAAGAATCCTCAAGTAGCATTTAATCACAAAGGGCATTTCAAGGATTTTTTTATATTTTCCCAAAGGAATACTTTGCAGTCGTATTTCAGCAGCAACTTCACAATCAACTATTTTATATTGAATACTGTACCAATCAAGTTCAACATCAGCTCTGCAATTCACTGTGACTAGACTGAGGAATGTAAATGCCATTAAGTGTCCTTCAAGTCTTATGTTAAGCTTGAGCACCAAATGCCTTTGTAGTTCTTCTAGGGTATTACCATTAGTATAGAAGGGTTAATAGCAAAGACTGATGATTGTTTAAAAATTCACATTACCAAAGTGGATTACATTGCATCTACTGAGGGGATCAACAATGTAAGCCTACACTAAGCCATTATTGCAGAAACAAAGCTTGCATTTTAAGCCTTTGGAAACAAGCATAAAATGGACAAAAGAAAAAATTCTTCTGATGTAAGAACAAGGCAAACACTACATGCTTTTCATACAGACTCACATTTTCAGACCCATGTAGAATACATGAAAATGGACAAATAGCTTCCCCTAAAAGCTCATCATGAACTCCTGACAAGATCAGCAAACTTGAAGAAAAGGACAAAACGGATAACTGTAAATGATCAAATGGTATAAAGGAAGTCTTGTCTTCTCTTTTTTTCTAGACACAACAAAATCAATTATCTTGAATTTGGGAATGACTACTAAAAGAATCAAGTATGCTTGTTAAAAGCTGAGGGTTTAGACCCTTAGTTCAATGCTTGATGTTCAAAGGCACTAAAAGCTGTAAATTTCTGTTAAGGTCAGTGGAATCTGAGGTTTCTCAACACATTCATTTATCTGGTCAGTTAGAATTCAAACCTCATTCATTTCACTTTGAAAATACTAACAGAATCCTTTGGCCTTTTTTCCACACTCCCTCTTATGCTGTCTGAATCCATCAAAAAAATTTATCATAAAAAATTAAAAAAAGAATAAATATTTTAAAAAATAAAAATTAACAAATGCCAGGCTGAGTATGCTTTGTTATCTGGAATGCTACCCCAGCTAGTTTCTAAGTACCTTTTCAAACACTCTCCTATGGATGAACATGCTTATTGCTACTTCCAGTTGTAAATATAAGAGTTGAAGTTTTCTGACACAGTACTAAGCAGAGTAAAACACTCATGTTATGAAACTAAATTAATATGATATATTTAGTAGCAAATCACTGCATATGCTATCTATATTACAGAGAACAACCTAACCTTTTTCAGAAACCCTATTCTTCAGCAGAAAAGATTGTTTTATATTAATAGTCCAAACCAGCTTATTTTAAACCCCATGCTAAACTTCTTCAGAATGCAACTAAACAGGAAAGCATTATTCAACATTTCCACTATTTAGGTTTCTAAATATAGATTGCTTTTGTTTTAATTCTGTCAGGATGAACTGAAATTGGATCAGCTGCTGAAAAGCAGTCCAAACCTAATACTTAACATTAATCATACCAGGAGCCGACTACTGCAGACAAGTTCTGTTTTCTGAAGTGTTTTAAAACTGTTGTCAGAAACAGAATTTATGACATTTGTCTTCCATGTTTACTTTAAAAAGAGTATCATTATTTAAATGATCCTTTTTATGACTACAGAAGTTCACATATAAGTATAATAAAGTTCACACATGGAACAGTAATTTTCTTAGCACAAGAAACATGAATTTAGTGAACTTTGTTAGTTCTTAGAGGTTTATTTGCAAGACTCAGACTGAATACTGCCAACTATTTTGCAAATTTGGCAATTAATTAAACAAATAAAAACATTTATTTTTTAAAATAAATTTGGCAATTTATCTAAAATATAAAGATATTATAGAAGATCTTTATACCAACTTCAATTCCAAAGCTTTTAAAACTAGGATGATCTCCTGTAACATTTTGCATCTCTGCTTTGAATCCTCTGAAGGATGGATAGAAGAAAACAGAACTGAATTCCTTCCACACTGTCACCAGAGTTCTATGTTCTAGCAAGTCGGAACAGGGACAAGTTTCTCAACATTTTTCCTCTTTCCATGTATGATAAGGTGTCTTGCCCTCAGTTTAAAAGTTGATCTTCATCTTCTATATTCAACATATTTAACAAGGTTTGTCCTTTTTCTGCCTCATGGCTTTTTTCTTCTTTAAGGGAGGGGAATGGATACAGTTGCATTTATAAGTCTACTTTTTTTCTCATTAAGGATGCTGCAATGTTTTCATAAAATGTGTTAGGTCTTCCTGAATTTTAAAAACATATTTATCAGAAGAGCAAAAATACTAACAACAAAAAGAAGAAAAATTGTCACACAGGAAGATCATACACAATTAAATTTCTTTAAAATACATTGTACATCCAGCAACCTTTTTGTCTACTGATGAGCTAAATATTAACTGTGAGAATAATCTACTTAAGAAAATGAGAAAGGCAGAATATAACTTCTCTGATTTGGCTTCATTCCATGGGCTTAGATTTTATGGCTCAGAACAGTCTATTTGCTAGCACTTCAAGTATAAATTAAGGAAGATAGAAGACAAATTTGCAAAAAAAAAAAAAAAGGAGAAAAAATGTGATTTCTTAAAAGCCAGTAAGTTTTTGACAAGTGATAGGAAAAAGCTAGTCTACACTGTAACATTTTTTCCTTTGTTCTTGCTACATTTTCTAAAAAAATTAAGAGAAAAGAGGAAACTAGTTGCAGTAGCCAAGAGCGTTTTTTCTGACATAGAATCAATTCTTTGCCCTATGAACCACTGTGACATCTCATATGTAGTACACATATAAATAGACCAAGATGTGTCATTGACACTGACCTGATATCCTCACTTCCCTGATTACAGATACACTCTATGTTGTAAAGCTACTCAGATAGTTTTGCAAGCAAAAAACTCAAAGAAGTAACAAGGAAACACAAATTATATAAAGTGTATATATTATAAAGTGTCTATATTCCAATAAACATGAGTTGAAAAGCAGAAATATAATATTGTTCCAAAAGAATAATTTGATTTTCAAGGACACTTTTTAGACACAATCATGCATAACAGAAAACACCTAGCGTTCAAGTTCTCCAGTATTTTTTTGTGTTAATATGTTAATAAACATAATTCCCTCCACAAAATTTTTTCACGTGTAGCTTAGGAGGTTTAAAAGCTTCCACCCAGGAATCTTCAGTGATCCCATTCTGCAGCGTCCCTATGAACAGGATGAGTTAGGACCAATGGCAAGAGACAGCAAGAGGCTCTGGAGGGAGGCACTGCCTGCCTCTTTGATACTCCCCTTTATATTATTCCTCTTCAATATACCTGAGGACTCTTATTGTTTTGTCTTTAAGCAGCATTTTAACTTTCTCCAAGTAACACAGAAAAGGCTAAAATACTGATAAAACCCTAAAACATTCCTGTAATCATTTTAAGATTCACTGATTCTTTTCCCTCCTTGCCTCAGTTCTGTTGCATTCACTAATCTTTTAGTTATATATTAACATGAAGAAAAAAAATCAATTTTTCTAAAAGTAAAATTAACATTAAAATTTAATTTTCTACTAGAGTAATTTCTACTCACCTGATATTAAAACACCATTGTATTAGGATGCTTTTTCCCTCGAAGTGTTCCTACCATTCTTAAAAATTATTTTTGAAAATATTTCTATGAATAAACACACTTCTTTTCTAATCTCTTTCAATCAGAAGTAGAACTAGCATGTAGGAGTAATATGGACTCCTCTTTTGCACCCCAATGAAATAATTAAATGCTTAGAAGGGCAAGAAGTAAGGCTAAAATTATTTCAACAATAGCAAGAGGAAACAAAATTATACTTTCATTCATGTTAGGGAAGTGTGACTGTATTAAATACACTCATCTCTGAAGGAGGTGGGGAAGAGTATACATCCTTCATACCAGAAAGAGAAAGATAAAAACACTTCCATAGGAAAATGCATATACTGTCTATTTTTCAGGTATCTATCAAATATCTCCTACTAATTCTTTGAACTAGAGAATGTTCTGTCTGCTGAACTGGAAATAGTGTGAAAAGGAGCCCACTGGGCTTTGTTAAATGCTCAGCACACTAACTTACTTCTGATAGCTGGAAAAAGAGCAGCAAGCTCCTCTGCAGGCCTTGGCATCGAGAAATACAAGCCCTACATGACAAAGCTGTCTTAGAAATGAAAAAATGAATTCTGGAGATCCAGAATAATACAGAAAAAATCAATCAAGACACATCACAAGGCAGAAGAATAAAAAACTGTATTGCTGATAGATCCCTTGGCACAAGGCACTGAACTAACTGAATAAAGATAATGAACAGAAATAACTACAGCATGACTTTTTCTTGTACCTTCAGCTCAAACTGACAAGTTGGTAGTAAAAAGAATAAGGTGAAAATAACCACAGTATCCTTAAGTCTAAGGAGTTTCACCTGTTGATCCCAATTAGCACTTGATCACGAGGAGAAGCTGGAATATGAACATGAAGGGAAGTCAGGGAAGTAAAGGATATTCCCTCAGCTAAGAACATCTTCTAAGCTCAGAATCTGATTAAAAGAAGACTCCAGCCCCATCCTCACTGGTGTATCCTGTCAAAAAATCTAAAGGAGCATTCATAAAATAGAGGTTTTCCATACTGCCTCATCACAAATTCTGCCTAGAGATGTATGAGTTTAGAACTTTGGTTCATAGTACACTCAACTATCAAAATAATGATGCACCAAAGTGATAAAATAAATATAATTGGCAATGACAATGAAGAAAATAGAACCAATGTTAGAACATTTAATCACTGATAAGGAATCCAACTATACCTGCAGTAAATTACAATGATTTGATTTAAATGTACAGTTTACAGCAAAGAAAAATCTGACAGTAAACGTAAAATTCTTCCCAGTTCATAACAACTTTGAACTTTATCAGAACTCAAGTAGGAGTCCAAAGAGTTAAATGAAAACTCAAATCATGCTGTTACAAAAAGAACAGAAAAACAGTAGGACAAAAAAAAAATCGCAATGGTTTTCACTCACTTCAGTTCAAGCTGATTAAATTTTATAGTATTTCAAACAGAGCAATATTTTGATCAATAAATACAAAATTCATGATAGAGACTGGAGGGGAGGAAACACATTCCCTAATCATGGCATAGAACTTAATTTTACTGAAATATTACAAAGGGTAACAAAACAGACATTAATAGCTGGGCAGAAGAAATTAGGACAAATCCTGAAGAGGGTATGTAATTCATGCACTCAAACTTTCAGTGAATAAGTAGTCTCTTTACAGTCTGTATAGACAATATCTCTTGGGATGAGCCTGTTGCCCTTCTATGAGCAAGAGGCCCATTTGACTTATCCTACAAATTCTCTGATTGCTTTACATTAGTGGGCAGGGTTCAACAACATTTCTTGGTTTGATTTTATATTCTGCAGTCTTAAATTATAAAATACTTATAGAAAATTATTTCCATTAAAGAAACACAAAGTATTACTTCTGAAATATAGTTTTAGTCTTAACAACAACGGTACTCAAACTCCAAAGAGATGGTGAAGAAATAGTTACGCTGCTTGTTATTCTGCCTTCATAAAACAAATCTTTATTATAAATATACTTTATAATGGCATTGTGTAAGCAACAAATGAAACGTGATTCAACTTGACAAAAATGTAAACATTTAATTAAAATAGATGAGTTAATCATGAAACAAGATTATTTACCATGTAATGTAAAAAAGATAAAGTAAATCATTAGAATACAAATAAATGTACATAACACATGTTCACACATGCTATTCCCAGTGTTTTCCATTTTAATGTTCATGCTAGGATTGCTCACCATGAGGACTGATTCAAAAGAAAAAAAGAATTGTTCCATCTTCAAAATTTACTGCTTTAAGACATTACACAAAGTAAAATGAATAGCTTAACATTTTGAAGCTTCCTCTTGCTCACACTGAAACTTCTTCAATTCTAAACCATTATAATTAGGCACCTACTGTTTAATATAAGACAATCTCTGAACTTCAAACAGAGGCATCTGCCAAAAAAATTGGATAGTGCTCAAAAAACCAAACTGCCTTCAAGTATTGGTGTTTCTACAGCAGTCCTTAGATGGTTTTAATCAAAATTCACACATCAGACTGAAAAATGTTATTTTTTTTCATAGGTATATAGTAGAGCTAACCATTTATTCTTTTCTTCTCTTTTCAACCTTTATACCTTTCCCCTAATTGTTTTTGAGATGCTTATCCTTTGAACACTAAGCATGTTGTCAAAAATTCCCTGCTTCCATTTGGGTTTTCTCTTCAGCTTTATGTTATGTTATATAACTGAATATAAATTGACTTGTGACAATATATTGTCACAAGTACTCCTGTAAATTTCAGTCACATGTTAACTGATTCTAATGTGAAAAAAACCACACTTCATGTTCAGAGATGCCATGTTTCCTGAAATATAATGAACACAGTGTGTGGATATATACACACAATTGTGAAGGCAATATTTTGATTATAATAGAGCTTTTAGTCATGCAATGAACATTGCAACCATCTTTTAAGTTCTTAGCCTTGTAAGAACAATTATCTGACTCTTTCAAGTAATTATACACCCCAACAGAGTCAATGCTGGCCACACATGCCAAGAGAAAGATTCCAAAGTAATTACTAAACATCTCTCAATCTTTCAGTGTATCTGCATATTTGGAGTGTACAGTTCTGCAGACTGTGCAAATTCTTGCACTTGGTGGAGGCAACCCCCAGTATCAATACAGGCTGAGGGATGAAGGGATTGAGAGCAGCCCTGCAGAGAAGGACATGGGGGTGCTGGTGGGTAAAAAGCTGGACACAACCCAGCAACGTGCACTTGAGCCCAGAAAAGCAACAGCACCCTGGGCTCCATCAAAAGTTGCTCAACTGAGTTTGAGGAGGCAATTCTGCCCCTCTGCTCCACTCTGGTGAGACCCCACTTAGATACAACATCCAACTCTGGAGTCTTCACTACAGGTAAATAGACTTGCTAGAGCAGGTCCAGATAGGAGGGTAGTAAAATCCATTGGAGGGATGAACACCTCTCCTATGATGACAGGCTGAGGGAATTGGGGTTGCTCAGCCTGGAGAAGAGAAGGCTCCAGCCAGACAGAATTGCATCTTTTCAGTTCTTCAAGAGAGCTTAAATGAAAGATGAAGATAGACTTCTCAGTAATGCCTTCAAAAACAGGACAAGGGTAATGGTTTTAAACTAAAAGACTAAATTTGGAGTAGGTAGAAAGAAGAATGTTTTACAATGATGGTGGCAAAACACTGGAATGGGATGCCCAGAAAGGAAGTAGATCTCTGATAGATTCTGGAAGCATTTCAGATCAGGCTGGATGGGGCTCTGAGAAATCTCATCTAGTTGAAGATGTCCTGATCATTGCAGGGGAGTTGGACTAGATGACCTTTAAAGGTCCCTTTCAACCCAAACCATTCTGTTATTCTACAATGGACAGAGCCAAAAGGATTCAAGCCAAATACATTCAGCAAGAGCCTGGCATTCTATAAACCAATGACAAATTGCACTCATGTTCCAGGCACGCAAATTACTGCAGTCTACAAATGGTCAAAAGTAAATTTCTGTGTTACAGTTCCACAAGAATTCCACAGGATGAAACTGAATTTGTCAGTTAAGAATCACAGAGTCACTTAGGTTAGAGAAAATCTCTAAGATCATCAAACATTTGACTGGTCACCACACTGTCAACTAGACCATGGTGCCACGTGCAGTCACTAAACACCCAGAGAAAGCCATCCTCCTTCTCTTCTGGGGTTCCCACTGTCCAGACACATCCACACTATCTACGACTGTACAATCAAAACCACTACAAATAACTGAAAACACAAGAACAATCTTTTGAAAAAAAAAGACTGGAATAAAAGAAAAAATTAATCGCATTTATCTAGACAGTGTTTGCATATTTTTTCCTTTCTTCTTTTTCTCTTTCTTTAAAGAACTTAAACTGTCTTATCAATTATCAACACAACATGGCCCAAAGACACATATACATTTACAGATTTCAGCAATAAAAGATAAAAACATCCACATCTGTGCTCAAGCCCATAGAAACAATGCAACCTAATGAGGAAAAAAAGTAGAATTTTGGAATAAGAATGACAGTTCCTCTTTTCATTCCCTTAAAATCTTCAAAAAACTCCTATTACTCTTTATGTATGTCCTTATATGAATTGTCATCTTTACAGCCCTATAAAAGTGAGGATTTTCAATCAAAATAATTTAAAGGCAGCACTTTTTAAAGTAAATTGCACTAAAAATGATAAAAAGCAGGCAAATTTCTACAGATAAGGATATAAAATCCTTAGCATGTGGCAGAGAAGGCTTGAAACCAGGCCAGACATATAACCTGCTCTCAGAAGGCTTAAAAACTTTGGTATTACTCAGCTTGCTTATCTGAAAAATAGATGCAGACCAAAGATTCACCTGGCAGAGAAACAGCAAGTATTTACTGAGATCTACAAATATTCATCTACTTGGGCAATTTCCTACTAATTGAGCAACTGGAAATAATTTGACAGGGGGACACATATTTAGCTATGAGAAAATAGTCATATTACAAGTTAATGTTTCGATAATTTTTCATAAATTATTTCTTTAACTACATCAAAACTTTACAGTAGAGCCTCAAGTACATACATTTTTTCACTGGCAAATGCAAGTGAAGGTCATCTTTTGACAAATACATGTATTTCTTGCAATATTTCCAAGAAACCAAATTACATCATGTCTTGCTGAAGAGTTACAATTGCCTGAAAATAATTTTGATGGCATTTTTTAATAAAGTAAATAGTATCAAAAATTCTAAACTAATTTAAGAAGAGAAAGAAAGATGAGCTCTCTGACCAAACCCACTCATCTTTGACTACAACCAGACATTTTCTCATATGGTGGCCTCCATGTTACTGAATTGGAATCACATCTTTTCCATCTGTCATACTTCTATACTTGAATTAATTTTACACCAAAATGCTCTGGGTACTGTAGTGTTTGGGGTCTTTACCTGTTTTGGTTTTTTCACCTCTTTTGGGGTTTTTTGAGGTTTTGTTTTGTTTTGAGAAGGACTCTTGCAGAGAAAAACTTGCCTTTTTTGATCTTATGCCCCAGAGAAGGAATCAGAATGATCCCAAATAGCTACATCCTATCAGCATATCATTTCAATTTGTCCCTACTGAAATGGATGCAAAGTTTGCAATAGAATTCCAACTAGGATAAATACATTATTTAAGCCACGACTTCACAATAACATATCATATAATACCTTAGAATACCTAAATGGAGTGATACCATGTTGAAAAGGCACTGTTCTCAGCCTTTCTATCAACTCAAATCTCTTAAAATGTGCTACCAATCTACATTCTAATGGCACTGAAGGGGGATATTAAGAGTGACATTTACTACACAACTCCGTTGGCATCAGGATATCTAAACAGTAACAGAATGTACACCCACATAATTTGGATTACATCTAAAAATTTAGTATTAAGATACCAAAATATGTTCAGTTAAAGTCAATGATATTTCTCTCGAAATATCTATTGCAAAATACTACCATTTAATCTAGAAAGCTGGATAAATCACCAGACTAAAATAATTCTGAATTTTCAGGTGTGGTCCTAAGCACTGTCTATTCACACAAAACCTCTTTTTCAGTAGGGAAGAATCAATACTATGACAAGTTACCATTTGTCAAGTCCTGCTAGGAGATGTATCCATTTTCCAGGCATGAATCTACTGGGATTTTTGTTAACCATGGCAACTCTGGTGGTCTAAGCAGGCAACATGTCAACTTGTTTACCACTTCAAACTGGTTTCTGTTTTTTAACAAGTGTTTCCTCTAACAAAAAAAAAAAAAAAAAGTCAATGCATGTGAATGTAGTTAAAAAAGTTTTCCTAAAGGTGGAAGTTCAATACTTGAGAAGCAGGGATACCCTGAAGTTAGCCTAGCAACACAAAAGGTGATAAAGTCAGAGAGCCTTTCAAAAGGTCCAACTCTTTCTTTCAGAATATATATTGTGAAGTAATAGAGATTGAAGCTGAGAATCAGGTCTGTGTGCAGCTCTTGATCGGATGCTTAAGTCTTTACACTTTGGTCAAGCTCATTTACCTACTTCACAAAAGTAAGTAAACCAAGCCTCAAAGTGATTTATTACTGTTACCTACATCAATGAGATGAATGCTGTGAGGCTAATGTTGCTTCTACTCTAGAAAATCCAGGGATGAAAGGCACAACATAAGTCCAGAGTAGTAGTAGCATAATTAAGTGTTCAATCTAAAAGCTATCCTGGTCTTTGAAAAACTATCTTTTGCTTTGAAACGTGTGAATATCAACTCATTTCTGTATTAACTGGCTCTGCACAGTTATCCCACACCACCATAAAAATTCCAGATGTGATACAGTACTTATATTTAGAAACACTACCTCTTGTCAAGATAACAGTATTTCCAAATTTGGGAGGCAAAATTACTTTGATATAACGTTTAATAGGACTGCTTATATTAAGACAGTGATTACATATGAAGGTGCACACATAATGGTCTAATTCATGTGAGCAGAATGAACTGAAATTTAAACACAAAAATTGTCAGCTGGTGCTGAGTGAAGATGGGAGCTGCTGCCTACTTTTTGAGTTAGCACAAATCAAGTGTCAGGATTGGTCTCTGTTTTTCTACCGTCCCTTTTTGGGTGATGCTATTTAAAGAGCATTAAAATGTTTTGAGGGGAGAAGGAGGGAAACACTACACCTTTTCTGTAAATTCTTAGGCTTTATAAAAAACTTCAGACACCTAATTTCATACAAAATCCCAGATATTTAGTTATTTCTTATATATATTAAAAAAACACCAACCTTTTCAATTCCTAAAAAAATACTGTAAGACACTTAAGCTAGTGGTTCTATTTCTAACACTACATCACAGATATTACACCTTGGCTTGACTATAACAAATTTCTCCTCATAAAATTTAAGATGGCCTTCTTCCAAAACTAGTTTTTTTTAAAAAAAGGGAAAAAAAAAAAGGCAAACTCTTAATAAATCTAGCACCTGAAAGCTCTATGTCAAATTTCAGTATTTTATTAGTAGAATTAAAAACACAGTGAACTGTTATTATAAATAAGTTCTATGTACTTTCTTTGCAAAATGTTCTTATTAAATATGGGGGAAAAAACCTACTCCGGTTAAAAAAAAAATCTGGATCTAAATTATTAGATCATGAAATTGTTTTTTAAATATATTCTTCCAAGAAATGATGAATGGATGACAAGAGTTTGGTAAGTCATGAATTCCATAAACACCAATATCATTCTATGCAATAAATGAAACTTGAGTAAGACAGAAATCTAGTATCTTAAGGCTATGATATATTAAGATGGCATCTTTCAGGTAATCTATTTAAATCCTTTAACATGACAAACAGCAAAAGCTCTTATAACGTTAATAATGAAATAATGAAGACTCCTAGGTACAAAAGACTCCAACTCTTGGGCTTTAAAACATAATGCCAATTAGTAAGAAAGACCAGGAGCTAAATCCACAAAATTAGTTCCAGGTACCAACCTCAGATGTCACTGATACCCTCAAATTTCCCATTCAACTGCAACCTAATCTTTTACACACTTAAAACCTCCACAGCAAGGGCATTTATGTACAAGACCACCTAAGTTCTAACATTCAGACACTTTCAGCTGCAGTGATGCCTGATAAAATGAAGCAACTTCCTCCCCAAACCACCAGTTTGTGGCAAAATATAGCTAGGCATTAGAAGACCACTCTGTTTCAAAGATGCAGTCATTTTCACATTGCTTTTTTCAAAAAGTTATTTAAATTTAGATTCTCTTCACCCCAGGATGTTGCCCTAGCCACCAGGCTGCTTCTGAGCTGCATTTCTACAAACTACTTTACTCTCAACCAAATACTCAGTATAAGGAATGGGAAAAAGGAGAAGAGAGTCACCAAAGGTATTGCAATATCAGAAAGCAGGATTAAAACCACTCTGAAGTCACAGGTTCATTTGTCCTGAGAAATTGAACTTTTTCAAAACTGAATATGACAACAATTTAGACTCCAAACCATTGAGTATGTGAGTACAACCTTGTCCTGGCAGACACAGCTTCTTTGCCAAGATACAGGAGAGTATCTATAAAGAAATCTTCAATGGCAATGTCCTATTTGTCTTGTGAGTAAATCTAAGAAGTAATCTCTCCTGTTAAGAAAACTTTTGTTCAGCTTTCTTTTATTTCTCTTAACAAAACCCTGGCTATCCAAATATCAAAAGAAAGTACACCAGTAAGAAAGCAAAGGAGAGTCACCCAATTATCTGCGGGGAGAGAAGACAAACTGTGTCTCAGCATTTCCTACTGTTTTTCTTAATTCACTCCCTGACAGCTTGCAAGTTCCTAGGAAACATGGGGACCTGGGCACCAACTCAAGACTTGTGAGAAGTTAAATCCATAAAATAATGGGATTTCCAGAAAAAGTCATGTAGGTGCAAACTGCAAACCTTAATCATTCTCAGCTGGCACTTCAACTTTGCAGGCACCACATTCCCTGTAATATATCATGCAATGACACTTCTGCTTTTATTCGTGTCAGAGTCACCCCATCTTTGAAAGAGCTGAGGAGCATGGACCCAATCTTATATGCACTAAAATATCAATCCTAGATCTATTGTATTTCTGCTACATCATTTCTGGTTTATTTACTCCATATGAATCCATGATCACAAATTCTTCCCGCCTTCACATTTCAGGAAAGAAGAATTCAAATCCCAGATGTATTCTGTAAATATGTTTCAGCAATAGCCAACTACTTAACTAACCACAACCCCTCCCACCCTGACTCTCATGCAAAAATAAAAGCAATCATTGCTACAACAATGCGGCAGAGAGATTATTTTATCTTCCCAGGTATTCTGGGGTCTAAATGTAAAGATGAGATCATAACCCAAAATAATTAAGAAATTAAAACAGAAAATTCATTTCTTCCTAATACAAAAGATATCAGGATCACAATGCAATTACAACACCACAAGTATTTACACTGTGTGTGTGCTGCAAAATGTTACTTGAAGCCCACAAGACAGGTATCATGCACCTCTCAGCATCCTAAGAAGCTTAAAATCTCAGGCTCAGACAAGGAAACCCATAAGGAAAGATGAAAAGGTCATAAAAGTGTTACAGAGAGAAAAGCAAAATAATTAATTTGTAGGCAAGCAAAAGAAATTAATCCAATAACATTGAGTTCTCTGCTTTTCTGTAAATACAAAGTTCTATATGTTAGACCATAAACAATCTGAAACAGATAACCAGTGATACAAAACATATCACAATTCAAAAGCACTTGGGGAAGAAAATGATACATTTGCATGTCTCTAAGAGAAATATCCTGAAGGATGAAAACAGAATACTCTAGATATAAATTAAAAGAGGAAGTTGTGTTTAGTATTCTAGGTTTTTTTTTTCCTCTTTACAGAAATTTCCAGATCTAGAGCTTACTAAGAACAGCCTGAAAATGATCAAAATCTTCAGTGGCACATGCTGCATTATGCACAAATGAGATTTTAAAAGTAAGAGGCCAGTAAATATGAAAAACACTGGATATTTTTTATGGTTCTAATGTCAATTTAAATTATCTAGGGTTTTTTTTCTCCTAATATATAAAAGGCATAGCAGAGAAGAATAGAAGTAGATATTATTCTACTCTAGCAGAGTAATCCTACTACATTCCAAATATTTTTTTTATATTAGTAAAGCCTTTCTTTTGACTTTTACCCTCTTTTTCACTGTTGAAGTACTCCAGAAGGTTTTAATTTCTGCACTACTCAGAGTAAAATGCGTTCTTCTTTGTTAATGACGTTTCCTCTGTCAAAAGTAGGAGCTTGATGAACAGGTTGAAAAGCCACCAAACTTCACTATTGCTGCTGGAACACTAGCTTTAACAAAAGCCATTCTATAGCTTTTCATAGTAATATTCAACAAAAGAAATGTTCCACCGACTAAACTGATTATTACATTGTGAAGGTAGAAGTTCATTTATTCAACAATATGACAACCAAGCGCATTTAAGACAGTGATGCTGTAACTTACATCCAGATCAAAAATGAATAGCCATTAAGGGAAGAAATGTTGGTGAAGAATTTGTAAAAGCTCAAGAATTACGTTTGTGTTCTTCTGTTACATTATTAACAAGAGCAATAAGAATGAAGTCACAATAATATAAATAATTTAGTTTTTTCTGTAACCTAGTTTGTAGCTTAGCAGGATGAAAGCAAAAAAGAAGAAAAAATGGTTTATATTCCAAAGATTTTCAATGTGAATTAAATGAATTTCTTATAGAAAGCATTTCACATTAAGTATGATTAAATAAAATTTCATATTAAATATGGTAACATAATTATTAAAATAACTACCTTCTTATAATTACAAAAAATAGGTTGACAAGACTTTTCTAAATTCTTAGTTTGTGAAAGCATCACTGAGTCAGAATCAGTTTACACATCTAAATAATCCCCTACCAGATGTTATCAACCCAGTCTTTAAAATATCCATTGAAGTACATTTTCCAAAAGCCTTGGTAGCCTTTCACTGATTCAGACAATAGAAAAAGGGTTCCTAGTTTTCAAATTAAACTCCAAATGAAGCTGCTGGAGAGAAGTGGAAAAAACAATTAGTTGCTAATAACTCTGTATCATTCTTCTCTTACACTCCAGTCCTTTTTCCTCCAGTATAGGTAAATCAAATTATTTCCACCTTTTTGGGAGCTACATTCCCTAAACTCTGTAGAGCTCATTTATAGTTTGTTTTTAAGGTTTGTTCTTCTATAAAATTTCTATAAATCTATAATCATCTATAAAAAAAGTTTCCCCAAAGTAGATACAGATAAGCACCAAAGAGAAGATGATCCAGCTTTATTACAGTCAAAACCACTCACAGGTTGTATTTTGCCAGGCTACCTTGTGTACGCTTTCTGCATTTCTCCTTCTCAACACTGCTCTTCTCTGCACTTGGGTGGATTTCAGATCACCTATCTAACATAATACAGACATCCAGAGCCCCAGTTTCAGCCAAGGTGTCTGCAGCATCCACTAACTGACCAACATGTTACAAAGGCAGGCTAGCTCCAATACCTGGGTAGTTAGAGCATAAGTGGATTTAGGACTGTCCTTGTGACACCTTCTCAGCCTAACAATGAATTGGCTGTTAAGTGCTCCCAAGAGAGCAGTTTCAGCTGGGGAGATAGGTAAAGATTTATCTATTTCCTTATATCATTTATGAGAACGCAGTAGAGTAACAAACAACAAAGGACACACAAGTCATATTCATTGCTCAACATTCATCTTGAAGCTTAGACTCCTTGTCCTATTCCCACACAACACACACTTAAAAGTAAGGCATAAACCTTAAAACTGTGCACTCCTTGTCCTATTCCCACACAACACACACTTAAAAGTAAGGCATAAACCTTAAAACTGTGCATTGGTCTCCTGGAGTGCAACATGGCCTTGCACTGCTAAGACAAACATGTGAAAAACATTAAGTTGCATAACCCTGGGGAGAAAAACTTAGCAACATAGGCTCCTCACAGCCTTACTCTCATTCTGACCACCCTACTGAGCTTCGAGCAGAAATACACACTTACATACACACATTAGCAGACTCGAGCTACCAAACTCATCTGAAGTATTGGAGTTCCACAATTTATGTTTAAAATATGTCACGGTCATTTAGATAGATGGTGGCAAAGACAGCTCGATCAAAGTAATATACTGTAGGGGATAGCTCATTTGTCTTGGCTTCCATCTTCTTAAATGCATTTAAAGAGTCAGAAGGAAGCTTTTATGACATGATCCTTCCAGCCTTGCCCTTTTCATCTGGATCTCTGAGAACAGATTTCTCAAATACTCACAGAAAACAGTTTCAGTCAGTTACCGAATTCAAAGCACAGACAGCAGAAGTGGTGGCTCGGGGGACAGGAGCAAGGAAAGCTAAATTTAGAGAGGCGTAAAAAGAATTTTTTTGCTGTCAGGATACCCTTGGACTTCCAGAAAAGTGGTAGATATATTAGTCTCTGGAGTAGGCAAAATAAAATGGGAAACCATGAAGACAGAAANCTACACAAAAATAAAACTTTTATTAGAAATCAGACAGATATTTACCTAAATATGAAAAGAAAATTATTTTTTTTTTTAAACAAAACATCAGTTACAACCTATTAGACCTTGTCCACAGGCAAAAATACAGACTAAAAGAATAGGAATATTAAATTAGGAACACAGTTCTGAGAATACTTTTTGGCTTACAAATTCTAGAACTAAAATATGTTCCTTTTTCTTCATTGCACATTATGTATAATTTTGGGTACATGGCTTAAAACCTTTTGAAAACTTTTCATATTAAATTAGATATTTGGATAATAGAGGCATTAAAGCACACAAAGCAGAAAAAAACATACAAAATGCTTCTGGAGGTTATTATAGGAAGCATAATAATTTTGTCATTCAAATACTTGGAATCTTTTATGAAATATTTAGCAATGCTTGAAAAAATTCTCCTAATATCTACTGCCAAAGTACAAAGTATTCAAGATGCTGTTAAACCATAAAAAATATACCCAGAACTTGACTGCCATACATATTCTTAATTCAGTAATTTCTACTCGTATTTTGATTGGTCTCTTCTATTTCCTCTCTTATGAAAAATCCTTTATCCCATTATGAGCTCATTTATTTCAGCCATTCTCTTCCTGGTGTCCACAACCTTTCTCTGCCCAGTTTCTAGAAGCATCCTTGCTTCCTTCCTCAGGAGTGGAAGGGGCCTGGAGGTTATTGTGTTTCTTTGCTTTCTACTTGAAACCCCCACCCTCCAGAGAGCTCCAGACACTTTGGTTCTGTTCAGCAATTTCCTGAGAACGAGCAGAACAAGCCTGACCCAATTCTGTAGCTGTTGGCAATGCTTAACAAACACTTGGGCAAGGTAGCAGACATGTCCAGCTGAAGACAGTAGAAAATACTGTGTTAAGAAAATTTTTATTTCACTCTCAAAATACATTTTTCCATTTTCACAACACATTTTGCTGCTATTAGTTCTGCACTATACTCAGAGCTCTCGAGTCTATGCTGAATCCTTTATCACAACAACAAAAGACACAATTTTTAGGGCAAAGTCCACTATGGAGGTGGAAATTTCTTAAATTATATGTCAAGGTTACAGCAGCACACTGACATTTTATGAAGTAAGGTGATATCACTATATTTAATATAGAGGTAAAAATCCTAAATGTACTGGGTTTTCTTAAAAAACCGGTAGCATCCTAAGAAGGTTCTAGTCACTTGTCTTTACTGCACTACTAAAAGGATGAAAGAAATTTTCATCCAGACTACAGGGTCTCTTATTGCAGTGTTAACACAGTTTAACACAGTTGGCCATAGTCCATTTGGTTCACATTCAGCTGGAGAAGAAAAGTTGACAAACTGGGTGAAATCTCCAGGCAACATAGATAAAGAGGGCCACTTTCTTGAAAGAAGAGCCTAGTCTAAGAACAGATAAGGAGCCTGTTTCACAGCAGAAGATCCAGTTAGCAAGGAAACACCATGGACCCCCCAAACCTGAGACATGAATGATGCATGAATGTGTCTGTGTGACCCACATGGGACACCTCAAGACTAAGTTGCAGCATTGCACCAAGGCTTACACTAGTTCTCTTTCATCTCCCAATAAGAAATATAGACATTACATTAAAGCTGCAAAGCTTTCAAAATATGTGAGTTATCTTTCTTGACTCAAGCATCAATAATGGTCTTCAGCTGAAAAATTAAGTATTTTTAATTATAGTCTTTGTATCCTCAAATTTACCAATATTGTCTTGGTGCCACGAAACAAGATCTTCAAAGGCAAATCAATGAAGTCATCTGTCTTTCCAGAGGGTTTTTCGGGTTTTTTTTCTTTTTTTGGTGCATTGCAAAGAGCAGGTGGCAGGGAAAAGGAGAGGGTGAGAAAAAGGTAAAACTGTGCCTCTGTTGGTGAATATTAAAAGCTATATAGAATTAACATTCATATTCTAAGTGGATCTTGGAAGCAATAGGTGTTATTCTGCAGTATTGCACCAAACAAGGCTTTTGTCATTTAAAGATTTTTCACATGACAAAAATAATAAAAAACTTATGGAAAACGTGGGACAAAGTGCAACAACTGAACTTCCTCTTGCCAACACTGTATTTTACTAATACAAATATATCACTCTTGAGTTATGTGACTCTTTATGTCGCATTAATGTTTTATAGGAATGCAAGATAACTGTGAAGCTTTCTAAAGAAACGAAGAAAAATACAACAGTGACAATTTAGTTTCCCAATTAACAATAATGTCAGGATACATTGGCAGTAAAAGTTTAATAAAAATTAGATTGCAGCTACTTCCTGAGGCTTCTGAAGTGTCTGCAGCATTGCACCACAGCATAACATATCAGAACACAGTGAGTCTGTTTACCCTGTCAATCACTTGTCAATCTATCCAGCTTTCTACAAATACTCCTTGTATCTGGAAGCAGTTTCACAAACCTCAGTAATTAAAATTTTTAACACAATAATAGACACATTTAGCAAATCTATCAAACTAAAGCAACTAGCGTGCACAAGGAACAAAATGTAATGTCATGGTTACCTTTGGGCAATTAGATATAAAAATCCCATATAGCTATTTAAAATACATGTTTATTTTTTAGGTACTATTTTCATTTGTCTTGGGGGATTTTTTTTAATATTTTCATAATAAGTACATGTGTGTGTGACTTCAAAGTGAGCAAGTAATTTATTTTTCTGCTGCATTGCATGCATCCCATGGAAGAAATAAGAAAACACTTTCTTTTACACAAAGCATCTTGGAATCATTAATAATAAAGAAAGCTATACTAACTACATTTTTCACTAGGTATGGCAAAGAGAATTTTCAGGAGAAAATTTCATATTCTCCAGAAAAGAGAGAAATCTAGACATCACAATGTCTACCAGCTGAGCTCACAGTAAAAGTCACCAACAAGTGACATCATGTTGAGGTTCAGTACAGTGATGAGAAATAATATACTGAAGATATTGAAAAGACAAAAAACTTTCCCTGTATCCAAGAATTTGATAAAAGAAGTATGGAAGAAGCATGACTAAACATGATATCCCCTGGGATCTGGCAAGTTATACAGGAAGAACAACTGTCATCAGAAATTATTGTTGATATCTTATTCATGAAATTATCTCCTATTTCTTTGCATACAATTTTTATTTTCTTTGATCCAAGACATGTAAAAAAGGAATTTGACGAGTATAAAGCTCCGACTGACTGCCCAGGAAAGTTATTCTGGAACTCTGTCAAATTGCAGGTTTGACTGCAATATGCAGTCAGCATCTATATTGATGAGGAAATAAAAATTTCTGTACTGAATTGTCCCATCCTGTGTTCAGATTTTGCAATCTTACATTTTCCCAAGAAATAAAACCCCTCTGCAAATCTTGCAGCTGGCCAAACAAAATATGGGTCCACAAAAGCAGGTGAAACAGTAGCATCTTTTTCCCAATATAAATCCAATGATGGTTTTGTAAGTAATACCCATCTTAATTCAGACATGCAAGGTGACTTCTTCATCTTATATATAAAGCACATATCCAGGAATTATAATCTACATTTTCAAGTGACTATATAGAGAAAAAATAGTTACATAATTTGTCAAATTTGTTGGTCCTGATTCATGATGCAGCTTCACTCTTTGGTGAAGAGTCATGAAGAGCCCGCAATTTCCTTCTTAGAGTCATCCTACCCATTTCACACTGAGAAAATGACTGAAATTACCAAACAACAACTCAGAGACTGAGAATAATCTGAGAAACAATTAGCTCAGGAAACCATATGTACAGTACTAGCTAGTACTGTGATAGGAAAAAAGAAATCTGGAAGGACCAAACGGTTTCTAAATTTCAAAAATGCATATTCCAACAAGACTGTCATTTACTTTAGAGACAAAGTCAGCTACTAGGATATTGATCAAGTCATCAGATCAATTAATAGTAGGCCATTAAGAAATCTTCAGGGCTAGAGCTGGCACTGATGGAAGTGAAAGAGTGAGGAAGATTGAGTTCTTCATAATGAAAAACACACATCTTCCATCTACAGACACATCTCTATTTTTCAAGATTCACATGCAATTTACAATATTGTTTCCTACATTTTTCGTACGCTTCCCTTGGCACCAGATTTCATTAAGATGCTGGCAGCTCCAAAAGCATCTCCTCTGTCAACAGTTTGATCTCAGATGAGTCAGTCAGCCTGGGCTAGCCAGCAAGCAGAAAAGCCTCTCAAGCTTCTGTAAATAAGTCAACTCAAGGAGCTGCATTAAACACCTTGCAAGAAACAGGTAGTCAAGTGAAGAGAGCAAAAAAATTGCCTTTACCACAGTTTGAAATTCTAACCTTGAAATTTTGAATTTTAAATTCCAAAAACCTAAAATGTGCCACAGCCCACATTCCATTGCAAAGTCCTGCACCATCATTCAAGACAAACAAAAGACACATCATTCTACTCAGCAACACAGCTGTCCCTAATCTTTGGAAGAGTTACCTGGAGAACCTGATGGAAATAATCTCCAAATTGCCAGTGCTGATACTCACACTGGTATCAATATTATATGTTAGACATTCACTACTGGACATGACTTCATTTAGCAGAGAAGCTAAGCAGAACATTTAGAAAAAGCTAGCAGAACTTGCTTATATGGAAATTGCTTTTATCAAAAAGAAGCAGCAGAGGTTGCATCAAAAACAGGATTCACAAAAAAGTTAAGACCTTTCTGTTCTAACAGTAATTTTCCTACTCTCAAAATACCTTTCTGAGTTAAGACATTTCTGGTCAGCTTGACTTGATAATTACTTGAGAATACAGAAAAAAAAAAAAAGAAAAGAAAAAAACAACAAAAAAACCCCCAAGTTTTGAATTATATACAGATATTTACTTTTTTAAAAAAAAACTCAAACAAAAAACAAAAAAACACGCACCAAAAACAAACCAAAAACAACAACGTGGAATTATAGTCGAAGTTCGTAGAACGCTAGGAAGCTGATGGCAGCTTAAGTGGCTCAGCATCCACAAGGGGGAGTCTGCCCTTGGGAACAAATCTGAACTCTCGCTCTTCATGAGACAGTTCACAGTTGTCGGACAGCTCACCCGTCCACAACTTGGTACGGAACATTTTCCGCAAGTTTTAGACTTTAATCAGGGCTGATGTTTGCGTAAGAGGAGAGTCACAGAGAGGGAAAGCAGGAAGGAAGCTGAAACAAATCAAGAAATAGGGACGTGACCTTTACAAAGGGAATATATATAACCTGCCTAAATACACTGATTCTTAAAAGGAAGAACCAGCCCAGGGAAACAGGAATGGAACACATGTACCCAAAAGATATATTTCTTATTTATCTTGGTTCCTATAGAATGTCTATTTTCATTTCTAATCTGCTTGGAAATGACTAAATATTTGTTAGTATTTCCATTTTGGAACTATTTATCTTCATAGCCATGGTAATACATTCACATAAAGGCATCAGAGTTGCCAAATTCCTTCATTACAATTTGGATCGTGGTCTAGAGGCTGGGGTGTTGGCACTCGCATCTCACTGGACCCGTAACAGCAGACACTCATCATCATCAAGTCATTATCACATTTTCTCTTTGTGGCTGTGTTTATTTTAAGAAATTCCCATGTGTTTAAACACTACCTAGGCTTATTTCAGGGTACCAATTCTGTATAAAACTTCAGCAAAAACAAATATTTCTTTACTTTCCCTTTACAGTTCATACTTCCTGGAGTAGTTCCTACAGATTCATATCTTCAACAAAACATCCAAAAACAAAAAAAAAGGCAGAAAACAGACAGAAAAACATATTTATTATAAAAGTTTTAACCACACCCCCTGCTCCCCCCTCCTCAGAAAGTTACTTAGTTTCCTTTTAAAACTAGTTAATGCACACCACATTTTCTTTTGTTAAAAAGTCTCATATTTGGAAAGTTTTACATAGTGTAATCCTCTCTAAACATTACACAACCTCAAAAGCACTGCTGATAAAAACTACACACAGCAGGATATTATTATTAAGCAAATAAAGCAAAACAAAGCATCAATTAAAATGTGATTTCTGATTATACAATATTTTTCTCCAGTAAGGAACAGAAACCAAATTCAAAACGTCTTTTCAATCTTCTTCTGGACCACTCAACTGAAACACTGAGCATAATTCAAGTTGTTTGGATTTTTTAAATTATTAGTTATAGCCTTCTATACAGTGTTTATTCTCCTTTCTATAAGGAAAGAAAAATCGACCCTGGGTTTTACGTATCTTTATTTAGAAAGAAAGACATTCCTAGCATACCCAGGGAAATTCATTAACCAGGGCATACCAAAATGATGCTGACACTTGAGCAGTGCAGACACAGTGATTATTTTCTGTTGGTATCTTTCTTTAGGCATATCAAAACTACTCACTCTTTTTTAAATACTTGCCAAATTTATATGGGACCTGCACTTATTGTGCAGAATGAGATTATACCATTAAAGATTTTTCAGCAACATTCACGTTTAGCAAACTATTTGAGAAGTCATCTCAAGTTCAGAAGCCAAAATAAAACAATGTATTAATGCAGTCATACAATCATTCAAAAAATGCAAGCAAGGTGAACAAAACACATTAATAGACTTTCTTACAAAACAATCCCACCTACAGCTAATCATTCAAAAAAGAACGTCATTATAGGAATCTAGTTTAAATTCCATTTTCAACAAAGTACACAGTTAAAAAGCTGTACATTTCTAAGGAACTAGAAAATGCAACTACAGCATCACATTCTTACTCACTATATGAAGATATTAAGCTAAGTTCCAAATTTATGTCTCTAGTTCATCAAATAATAATGCAACATTTAATGAATTCAGATATTTTTCTTAACTATTTTCTTTTGGAGAAACAGAGAAATCTTTTCAAGACAGACCGCCACCTTTATCAGCATTTTCCTTTTGACTGATTCTAAAAGGCTGGGATTTGCTTTGGTTCATTGGGGGGTTGTTTTTGTTTGTCTTAAAATGTTAGTATCATAAACAGTAATAATAGTGAAGGCCCAAAGAACTACCAGTGCTAATGCATTTGCATGCCCACACATCACACTCTAGGGCCTTGTTGTATGCATGAAAGGCAGAGTTGTGAACTCAAATTCCTATTCCATACAATGCACAAAACTGAGTGATTATGCTAATAGTATTTTACTTCAGGAAAAAGACTTTGAAGTCTTTTACAGCAACAGGAACAAAACTGGTTTTTTAATACAAAATGTTTTCTACTTTTGTTTGTTCAACATGCAACAATTCTTATGCACCTTAATCTAAATTTCTCTAGAGTAAGCATGTGAAATAATACTCTTTTCTGGCAGCACTGAAAGGCTCTCTAGGTCTCAGTTCTACATTACAAACTATTATGGTAATCTGCAGCTCTTGTAAGACAATGTCTTCCGTGGACAAAAAGACAAATCAGCAACCAGTAGATTCCTAAGTATTTGTAACTTTCAGTTAAATGTTAGATTTTTTCATGTTTCCGAACTTACTGCCTACTACCAGCTCACTGTCTAGAGTCTGTCTAGGTATGAGAAGCACTGCTGGCCAGCAGTGCTGGCTCCATCTGACTCCTTTTCACCACCCTAGTCAAATACATTACATGGAACACAACATTGCAAGCTGTCACTCATACTGCAAGAAAGAATTAGGCTCCTCTCCCCACTTGGCACTTCTGTGGATAAAATCACACTGAAGAGAGCTTGGAACAGAATAGTTTGGAGACCAGCAATGAACAAAATAAATCGCAGAAAAAGCTTTGGTTTTCAGCTACTACAGAGACAATCCAATGGCCCTGTTAATACTAAATGTTAAATCTTGTGAATTTATTATTCCAGCAAATTGTACAGTTTCATTTCTTTAATACAAATTTATGTATCTGGTAGTAGTACTACTGTTTTTACTTCAATGCTGAATATACACCAAATGATCATTCTTAAAATGATCACCCATCTCAAAAACTTACAACTCCCTGCACCAATCTTTTCTTGACCAATCAACTTCTTAATTCAACTACATTTCTCCCAGTTTTGCTTTTTGTTCTTCCCAATACACACGCACATGATACTGACGTTATTTTGTTATTCTACTCTTATAAACAGGCTAATAGTATATACTAATTTTTAAGCCTTCCCTAAAACTTAGGAAGAAGACAAAATTTCACTTAGAAAGAAGACAAAATAGGTTTTCCAGCTTGATTCACTAGAACAGAAAAAGCCTCAGTTTAGCCAAAATATTAGTGAAATATTTTTAATATGGCAAGAAAATAGAAAAAAGAAATCCATTTGAAGTAAACTTCCCATAAGATTAACTAGCAAAGCAAACCACATCATCGGTCTCACAAAACTCCATAACAAAGTTAGAAATATTTTCTTTTCCATTTCCTGCAGTGTCTTTGATATGTACTCATGAAATGGGATGTTATTGTTCCATCCTGCACATTTACAGCTATTATTAAGTCTCTCACAATAGCTCTTCCCCAG
This sequence comes from Thryothorus ludovicianus, assembly GCA_013397245.1. Lineage (NCBI taxonomy): Eukaryota > Metazoa > Chordata > Aves > Passeriformes > Certhiidae > Thryothorus > Thryothorus ludovicianus. The sequence goes on along the minus strand of VZTB01000328.1, from coordinate 447,822 downwards.
TGATTACAATGTTTAGTTTGCCACATTTTTTATTTTCCACATTCTCCTATTCATAGCCACAGAAGAAATAATTCCAGTGTACTTTTTTTTTTAATTTAAATCTCTTACTATTATTTCCTCTACCAAAATTTACTGTTGAACTGTTTAATCAGTTTAGATCAGCAACCAATAGACTACGAAACAATGCACCAAATAAATGCTTACCCCAGTATCTAAAACTCCAGGAATATGTGGCAAAACTGGCCATGCCCCAGCAGCTTTGAACAGAGCATATAGTTTTGTATGCAAGACTTCAAACTTACATACAAAACTAAAATTTTGCCACGAGACATCTCTGTACTCTTTGCCAAATGAGCCCTTTTGGTTTCTGCACCTCTGACATGAACGCTGTACTGGAGATCAAGTGGCAAAGCATTCCTCTACAGATTTAGTAGGCTGCCACTTCACAAAAGTTCTGTTTCATCATTTTTAAAAATGACTGACATAAAAAAGCATTGTTTTTTCAATGGTTTTTTTATTGTGTTGTAGGCACATAAGTTATGAGGAGAGTACTATTGCTATAAGTTATGGCACAGGAGAGTTACACAGAAGTATTTGCTGCATTGAATTTACAGACCTTTATAAAATCTAGAAGGGAATTAAGCCTCTTGCCTTTTTCAAAGAATGCACAATTCATAAAGAACAGAGAGAATATGACAGAATCAATTAATCATTGACTAGATTTAACATTTATGCAGAAGTAGTAAGGACCAGATAGGAATTTTCTCCAGTCTCAGAAATGATCACTGATTTCATGCAGTATATATATATATGTTAGTGCCATTTTTTAGTTCATCTAAATAAGTTTCTTTAGTTCTGCTAAGCTCTTCAAATTCTTTTGTCCCTTTTTTAGATGCACAATAACATTCTTTTCTCTCTAATAAGCCTTCCATAACTTTACATTCAGAGAGCCAGCTATTACAAATCCACCTTCATTATATTAGCTGTTATCCTACCTTCATTGCAACTCTTTCCTGTGGGTCATATTAAACTCATATGCAACCTCTGCAGCTTCAGGGTCAACTATCTAAATCCCTGCCAGCTATCCATCACTCCTACAAAAAGCCACAGAAAAAGAAGAGTTGATGTTTCTTCTATCTTCTTCATGCTAAAGTACTAAAAGCACTGAACAACTGCCACCAAATCTCTCCTTATACACACTACCTTATAAAGTATGAGCAGCCCTTCCTTACAATGGTATGGACTACACGTTCATAGCAAAAAATAAAAATACCATTGAACTGTCCGGACAGAAGGAGAAATGAAAAGNAAAGACTAAGGACCCTGGAAAGAAGCCTTCAGAGTGTGGTCCTTTAAACACCCTTGAGCCAGGGAGGGCCTGCACCTGGGCTTGGCTGTAAAGATGAAAAGAGTTCTGCGAGTCCCAGCTTTATTCCCCATGAGGTGGGTCTGAACAGCCATTAGCAGCACAGGCCTCTCAAGTGTCTGAATAACCCTGCTCAGCATTCATAAGCAGCCTTTCCCAAGTAAAACCACCAGCCCTGGCTCCAAATACCCTTACAACAGCTACGAGGACTGGGACAACAGTCTGGGCTGTTCATGGCTGCAGCCCTGGCTTCAGCTCTTCTCCAAGACCAAGTATCTCACTTTGTATATTGGCATTTTCCTTACCATAATGAGAGTCCTTTTAATTGGTACTTAGGTAATGTATGGGACCTTCCCACCAGCCCTCTGAGTCCCGGACAGCTCAGTGTAGTTTCAGCTGAAGTTTGCTGGTCTGTGTGTAGGAAGTGTAGCCCAGGTGTTCTCATATGCATTGCTCGTCCTAATCACTCACCAGCACAGCAAACCTACAAACTCTACCAGGACTGAGAAGAGAGCAAGCTCTGCATAGTACAGGGCAAGCCTTTCTCATCTACCCTAAGCCCCCTTCATCCAACATGTCTATTAAGAAATGGATATTGCAGAATTATTTTTCAATTAAAAACACTGAAGAAAAAACTAAAATTGTAATGCACTGTTTTAACTCTAAATGCTCAAATATTTGAGACAAAAGCAAATGCAAGTCTCTATCTGAGTATTAAAATTCAACTTAAAAATATTTAGAGGAGTTTGAAAAATATTAAGATCCCACCGGCAGATAGAAGCCTCACTGCAGCTGTAATATTTCATCAAGTGTAAGATGGTTTATGTCAGTTGCATGGAACAAAAAGGAACATTTACTGTATCAGCAGATTCCATCTGCATTTTCTAACTTAGTTATTGACATGTCAGAAGGTTATGATCATCAGGAAAAACAAAAAGAAAAAAATTTGTGGATCATCAATACTTAAACTGTGCTGGGCCTTTTATTATTATTCTCTTAACATGCTTTAAAATTGTGCAGTTTATTCCCTCAGCAAATAATAAACAAACAACTACTCAAGCAATCTCTAAACCTATATGTAATTTCAATTTTTACTACAGTGTGTTTGTAAAAACACATCAGTTGAAAAGCATCTGCTCTTTAACACAGAGCATTTTGTCTAGCATTAGATCTAGGATGCAGGGAAAACTATTCAAAAATGCTTTCTGGGGCAATATTACTGCAGAAAGCATTCGCAGCTCAACATTACAACAAAAAGCATTATGAACGACCCAGAGCAAATTAAATCTTGTAGGTAGCCTTGACTTTGATATAATGGAACATATGGAAGTAGATTTGTGCTGGCTAAAGTGGATACGCAATTTTGTAGTAATGTTCTTTCCCTTGCCAATTTCCCATCCTTTTTGAAGAACTCAGATAGTAACTATTGCAACCAGAACATGGTTAAGATGTCTGTTTCAAACTTCCTTTTTGTTTTTTCCTTATAGCAGTTTGTACATGCTTATTGAGAACATAGACAAATCTAGCAAAACAATAACTTTATTTTTTTTAATTACAGTAAATTTTTTGTTGGAAAGTTCTATATACATCAGTTATTTTCTAAGAAAAATTATGCTCTTTATAAGAATATGCACTTTGGAAAATATTTTTGAATGGAAAAATATTGCGTTGTTTGAGTGCTCTGTGAGTTGCTTTAAAGAAGCTTTAAAACAAATTCAATGCATTTCAAATGCTATATAAATCAACATTCAGGATGAAGGGTCAACAGGGGTTAAACTGTCTGTCCTTGATTGCCTTCATAAATGTCTTTTTTAGTTGTATTATAGAAGCAACCACGGCATAACTCGGATATTAAAACCTCCAAGGAAACCAACAATAAAAGCTGCTAAGAATTTCACAAGGGGTTTTGTTTTTTTTTTTCTCTCTTAGGTGTTAATTAAATGATCATTTAACACTGAAATGTAAACACAACATTTTCATCTGCTGACAGCATAGCCCATTATAAATCCAGGGTAATAAACGTCCTGGTGTTAATACTCTGAAGCAGGTTCCCACAACACACTAAGATGCCTTGTCGTGTCTAAGGTTAAGCATCTAGACACAAAACAAAGATTGTGCCTACTCGACTTCCAGTTCAATTTTCCCATCGCCCAGTGACCTAGGTAACACTTTGAGCAATAAAGAATAAATTTAATTTCTCCAGCATTTTGTGAGGATTAGGAACAATTGTTGGCCTGCAATGACTTTTTATCCTTGGATTCTTTCTCTTCCAGAGCATTCCCCCAGTTCTAAAAGAAAATTCTGATGGTTTAAGACACAGAACAAACAGAACTTTAAATTAGGCTTTTTTCAATCAATTGGAACTCTTGGAGGGGAAGCAATCAACTTTTCTTTGGACTTTTCTCAGCTATTCAGTTACTTTAGGCTTTAATCTTCCACTTGTAGAAGAAACCTACCATCACAGGGACAAGCCTCTATACTTTCAGATTTTCCCTTGGCTTGATTTATTCCTCTTTTCTGTTCTTTTTTTTAATCAAGATGACACGGCTGTACTTAAATGTCTACTCTGTGCAAGCCAAGACTTACAGATGTCCTCTTTATAACATTTTACAGCATGTTTCTGTACCTCATAATAATGGCAATTCCTCTTACATGCTTTTTTACTTTTCATGACTTCCTTCACTGAGTTTTAGTTTTCTATTTAACTCCTGACTAAATGGTTTCCTGTATCAAAATTTACCAAAGCTTTCAAGGTCAACCCAACCTAGGGACTGATTCAGACTGGTTACAGGTGAACCAAAAAGAGCCACTTCTATTTTTGTATTCAAACACAAGTCTCAGCTTTAACTGCTGTGATGCCAACAAAGATACAGAAGATAATTATCTATGCCTGGTGTTAAAGTACCAAAACCACAAGAACTAAAGTAGACCTCTCAATTACTTTGAAAACCACCACACTATTTAAATAGAGCTATGGCTTGAGTAATTAATATGATTCATGTTTTCACATTAGACTTATTTAAATGCCAAAAGCTAATACCATAAAAAATTTTAAATAACACAGATTTTTGTTGGTTGAGAAGATGAGAAGAATTGTTGTAAATCATATTTTTGTTTGCTTGGTGTTTAACATAAAATTTCCAATTAAGGTTACAAGTGACTGAACAGCTTTGGAGTGTTTGTTCTGATAAAAAGAATTCAAAAATTATAAGCATCATAGAATCACAGTGTATTCTGAGTTGGGAGCGACCCACAATGATCAAAGTCCAACTTTGATGCAGCTTACATAAAAAGTTAGTGGTCTGCCCAGATCAGAATTAATTTATAGCCCCAGGAGTCCATCCAATTTGCCATTTTATCCCATACCAAAAGAAATATTGCTTGTAAAAACACAACAATTTTTTTTTTATAATTAAAGAAATAAAGACAAATTCAATCACAATTCAAAGACAGCTTCCCATTATCTCAAAAGTAAAAAATATAAACATCCATATTGACAGCATAATTTCACAATAAGATAATTTGGTTTTAATTTCAAAAATCTCATACTATTACTTCCAGTAACAGCAATTCTCTCGATTTTTGTATGTTTGGTACACCATTTTTTTCCTGCACAGCACCAGAGCAGGTGACACCCAAATCCAAAAGAAATCATAGCTCAGGAAAGGCCAACAGATTAAGAAATTCTATAACAAACAGCAGTAAGAGTAACATAGTGAACTTCTAAGTCCAATAATTGCACAGAGTGATAATTTATTTTACTTTTATTTTTCTGACTACATTTCAAAAGTCCGTTTTGGTTCTACCAACATTTCCACTCAGCTGAATCTAAGGCTGAATGCTTGCGGTTGCTAGGATATTGCCACTGCAAATTGTACACCAAATGCATGTAAGCAATACTTGTTTCTTTGCTCAAAAAATCAATTACCTGATGAATTGTAAGTATTTTTGCAACATTTCCAAAAGCCTCTAAAATGCCACCCTGCATATCAGTAAGGCTTATGTCTGAAGTAAAGCTACAGTAGTGTTTTTTGTTTTATTCAGTACCTTGAAATGACAGAACTTTTAATTTTGAAACATTATAGCAGAGAATGAAAGCTTACAGTGGAAGCAAGTGGTAGGACCAGAAAAAAGGTAAACATGCAAATCAAATTGCATAAAGCATTCCAACTCCCAATTCCATTTTGTCTTTACATTAAAAATGAGGAGAAACAGAAGCAGTAGTGTTTGAAAATGTCTCACAGAAGTTTATCTCCTAGTTCTGCCATGCCAGAGAACAGGTATTACAAAGCGAGCACAAAGGTAAGACATTCCCAGTTACTTTGGTTTATTCTTACAGGCAGTGAACCTTAACAAGCATATTTTTAATATACATTAATCCTTTTATTTTTTGGATAGGCCTGTCTGTCTACATACTGACTAGGATTATACAAAAATAAACTCTCAGAAAAGTAACTGGCAGCAGCCATGCATCATAAGGAACCACATTCACCCTGAAAACATTTCATACTGGGGCAATAAGACCTCTTGTTAGCAAAAATGCAGTGATGTAGCAAACTAGTAAGTGTGCTTGCACACTGCAAAAAATATTAGTAATTACTCATAGATTAAAGATTTATTTTTAATTACTGGATTACAATATCACAAAGTCAGAACTATATACTCATTTATACCCATACTAATATGCAGTATGTCTTCACTAAATAATATTGAAATATAGTTACATTCTGAGAACTATAGTTCACAGTTCAAGAGTAGTACTAACAAAATAATGCTGCTATTTAAAAATTAACTAGCAGTAGAATTGCTATATTCTTGCCAACTGAACTTAAGTGGCTAGATAAAACAATTCAAAGATTCTTGTACTTGAACTAAGCCACTGTGGTAAAAAAAAAATACAAGTTAAAACACAACCCAGACTGATACAATGTCGGGAAGACTTATTTGCTTCTATTTAGTCCTAAAATTATAAGACTTAATTCTATTATATAGAAAAAAAAAAAGAAGTTGCTTTGTGTGCATGCTGCTAGAACACATCGTAACAAACCATGAAAAATCAAAAAGTGAGTAAAATACCTCAACACACTATCCTGGGGAAGATACAGGAATAAGGTGGCTTCATAATTAATGTTTGAATAAATGTTTCTTAAATTTTTGTCCATCCAGCCCTCCTCTGCAATAAAGTGGAGCACACGGTTACGTTACTGCAGCACAATCCAAGTGGAAACCAATCCACTGTGCTTACCTGACAGCAGCTCCATTAACAATCTACTCTCAAAGGGAGAAGAATTCTTCAATAGTGCCTTTTGAAAAGGGGAAAGTAATTTTGCTCCTCATTGGATTTAACAGCCAGAGCAGTTGTTTGCAGTTGGAATATTTCAGAGGCTTTGAGATAATGAGTATTTTTCTAATGAGTGATTCCTTTATTGAGTTGTTAAAATGGATTCAGACTGAAGTGTCTTTTCTACAAAATTATGACTGCAGCCTCACTTACCATGATTACCATTAAAAGAAATATGACAAAAATCATAAATTACACCTTAACAATAGGGGGTCCAGCACTTAAAAATATTTAAAAGTCCTTATCCTAGGACCTTACACGCACCGTCTTATTACCTTTTTCCCTTCCTACCGGATGTGGTTTGTTTTGCGGTTTCCCCCCCCCTTTTTTTTTTTTTTGTCCCTCGGCAAAGGTAAAAGCAAAACACCGCCCAGCAAGTGATGCAAACGCCGAGCGGCAGCAGCGAGAGGCAGCGGGAGCGGAGCCCCGGCCGGCCGGGATGAGGAATGATGCCGGGCCGGCCGGACAACGGTAACCCTGGCAACTGCAACCTGCAATTCCTGCTAACCATTGTGGGATTTATTGTGGCCAGGGCCAAAGAGGCCAAGAGTAAAATGAAGCAGAGAACTATGGTGTCTGACACATCTAGTACCACACACTTTAATCATAGCTGGCAGAAATTAATTCAGGAGGAATTTTTGCAAGGGCCCCCCGTACGGCACGTTTTGTTGTTGCTGCTGCTGCTGTTGATCTGGCCTGAGATAATTTTTAAAAGTTTTTTGATGTTTAGTACTTTTTGTCTGTAATTATTTGCTGTTAGGAATTCTTTTAGTGACTAACAGACATCTCAAAATTGATGTTTATTAATCAGACTACATTAAGTTTTGGAGGTTTTTCCCTTTAGAGGAGAAAATATACATAGTGCGTGCCTTCAAGTGCGCATATTAAAAGAAAAACATATATAAGACCACATTCACTACAAAGGTTGATTTTTTTTTCCAAAGCCAACATTGCCTAACTTATACAGATATTAATCAGTAAAGAAACTTAACCACATTCTAAGCACAAGAAATGTAAATCAAAAGGGACAAGCTTTGTGCATGTAATTCAATAACCTTTACATGCCACCGATTAATAAAGGTATTTTTTAAAACTGATTTTTCAAACAGCTTGGGTCCAGCACTTGGTATCCTGCAGCAAACAGCAATCAATGAACTGTGATCTAACCAGCCAAAGTAAGCAGTCAAAATCTATTTGCCTCAGAGAAGCACTCACTAGGCTGTGGTCGTTCTCTGTACTAAGGTATCATCCCTGACACCACACAATGTAGCATGAGTGGGAATGCAGGTCCCCAAGGAATGCTCCTCCTTGCAGGAATACTACCTGTTGAGCAAGAGCTTGTATTATCATCCCAGGGGATTTCAAACAGCACCTTTATTTTAATGGTATTGCATTGAAATAGAGGTTCACGTATATTGTGCTTTGAGAGATTGCTTGCAAGGTAAGACGAATATACCCTACAACACTCGTCATACTATTTTTAGCAATAACTACTTCCTACTGAAATATTTATGTCAAAACACCTTTGAAGATAGCTGTTAATGGGAAAATCAGCTTCTGTTTTGACTAAAATTATCCATTTTAACTAATTCTAGGAGACTTTTTGGAAGGCTGCTGATCTGGAAAGTAGCCTGAAAAATAATTTAACTACCTTGGAAATTAAGTGTGTTTAGATACAGAAAATAATGTACTGTCTCTTTTAAATTCTCAACCTATTGCTTTCCTTTACTTACACTTCCCATCTGTCAACAAGTGCTTGTAATTTTATTACACTGTCCTGTAGTTTATGCAGACTTGGTATTATTTTACAGAGTTCTGTTAATGGACTGGATAAATGGTAATGCTATTTAAACTAGTCTCCTGCTCCAGCAAACACAGCTGCAACTGTACTACTATTTCTAGGCAAACATCTTGACCTGAACACGCAGTGCTCTCTCAACCCGTCCACAGAGAAATTGGAGCAGACAGCAAAGGGAAAGCATAGCCGGCCACTGGCGGCAACCAACTGTGTCGAATCATAATTCATATACAGTGCAACCTCTTGCTTTTATATTGCATTTAGCCTACACAACAAGCATATGTGCTTCTTCACCTGGCATCTCATTTACAGCCAAGGGTCAAATGGTAATTATTATTCACAGAAGCTCAATAGCATGCTGAAACCTCGCAGTACACACATTGTTTGATTAGCTGTTAAATGCCAAAAATAAATACCCAACCCAAAGATATATATATATAATTCATCATGTTTAGAGAACCTTAATTCTCCTTAGAAAAATATTTATTTGGATGTAAATACATCTAAGCATATACAATGATACATGTAAAAAAACAAATCGTTTTATACTCTTCAAAGGGAACAAAGCTACGTATTATCTAAAAACTGAACCCAAAAATTTAGCTGACATCAGTGCCTATGTTGGCCTGGCATTTTCTAATTACAAACTTAGTGCTAAGCAGCAGTAGTTTTATACTATCATTCATATTTTCTTTTAAACATGAATACGTTATAACCAGACATTCACTTTCATGGTCTGATCAACAATAGCCCTTAGGCAGAGGAAATTTAATACTGTGAAGTCAGTGATCTCTTACTTTCCTCCATATATGCTATGAGCAGTTGTGTGCTTTATGTCAAAGGACATAAATTTAAGACTAGCATCAAATGCACAATTCTGAAATAAATACATTCAAATATGATTTTGACTGAAGCATGTATCCATTTTTTGGCTGCAAATTATAGCTCATTTCTATTTTATATGAACTAGGTGGCAACCATTACGTTGTAGGTGGAATAATAAAATGATCATAAATCCCTTTAGTTTCCTTCCTGATAGAAGCAACAGCTTTATCCCAGTTGATGGAAATTATAAGAGACTCAATTGTTAATATATAATACCATATTTGAATATATTATAATATTATAGCAGAGCAAAATATTTTTGTTTGTCACGAAAAATGCCTTCAGCAGCTTTCTGGCCAAGTCATTTAACAAGTCATTACATCTACAGGAAATTTTTGGAGACAAAGTATACATCTAAGGCAATAGAATAAAACAAAATACACAAAGATAAATGTTTACAATAATTGGAGTAATTTTCAGTTTGCTATTGTATATTTCTATAAGAAGGGAGAAAACTATTATTTCACAAGAGTAAAATAAAAGTCAACTAGAAATAAAAGCATCACATTTGTTCTAAAACATAATTCCATATAGTCAAGTGGAAACAAGAAGAATCCTGCTTTCCTCCAACTTTTCTTTTTCCAAGCACACAAGTGATGAAACCCAGCAATTTCAACAGCAGAAATCTCACTTGGAGTCTGAAGAAATGTATCAAACATATATCTAAATTAAAACAGGCTGAACTGGTGCAACCTTGCCAAAGCCTACTTAAGCACGTCATGTATTATCTCTTCCATAACACACATTGTAACTTAAAGGTACCTTACAATTTATTCTGTTCAAATACACCAGATTCTAAACTTTATTCCACATTTCAACAGCAACAGAACCAACTGGCTTCTTAGAAAGGACAATGGGTCAAACTATGCATTTTAAAATATTGCCTAGAGTAAAACATTATCAAACCAAGTAATATAACCAAAACAAAAAACTCATTCCTCTATTTGTTGTCATTTTATTTTTTCTTCCTAGGGCTTGACTTACTAGCTTTGTTTTCTCTGTGAAGGGACTTAGGAGAGACTTCTCTACAGACCGAGCATTTGCCAATGCTGCCATTTTTCTGGCCAAGTGTGTATAGTCACAAAAGCAGAACATCACAAAATCAAAGTGCTTATACAGTGCTGTATCTCTGGGTCAGAATATCCACAGGAATTCTTTAGTTCTCTTAACACAAAAATAATTTGAAAAAAACAAACAAGAGAAAAGGAAAACCAAAATATTCTGTCAGAAAAACCTCCTTACAGAACTGGAAATGAAAAACAATTTTCTCATACAAGTATCTGACCTGGATGTAAAATAGTTTTTAAAAAAAAAATCTTGCAAAGCAGTCAAAGAATGTACTCAGTTTAAACAAATTACCAATGTTCCAAGATACATTATAGCCCGATGTGAGGCAAAATATAAAAATTCTAATGCAAGACACAGTAACAGATGAAATCCAAATTTTCCCAAATGATAGTTATTGGGTCATGTCTACTTACAGCCTGTATAACTTCGGCGTCCCCAGAAAGAGCAGCTCAGAAAGCAACTGGAGGTTATTTCTGTTTAGGCGCCTTTGGAAAGAAAAAGAAAAAGTTGTGTTAAATTACAAATGCTAAGCAATGCAATGCAACCACTTTGAGTTGGAATCCAAGTGCTGTAACAAGCCGATTTTAAAGACCAGAAAGGTCCATTAGCGGAGACATGGTCCAGTAGTAAATTTACCGTGGACTAATTACATTTTCTGGTTTCCCCCAACAGACCATATTACCTATTTTATGAAAGATTTTGAATCTCTGCAGTGTGAACCAATCACTAAGTCAGAACTCCATCCTGCATAAACAACATGAAAGCTAAAAATACAAAATCAGCAGTGTAAATTCAATTTCCTACCAAATCTATGTTCCTCTTAGTATAATGGAGCAAATAGACATTTTGTGACCATGAAAAGGTTCAAGGGAGCATGTATCAAATGTATACACTTTCAGTAACAAGATAATATTATGTCTAAAGATCCATATAACCTATTTATATAGATTGTTAAAAGCAAAGGGAACTGTTACAGAAACCCTGATCAAACAGAAGTCAAAAGAAGTCACATCTTATATTCGGCATTAAAAGAAAGTTTTTTCATGCAGTTTATTTCTCTTTAACTGTAAAGACAGGAATTTCGAGGAAGCTAAACTAAAAAAATAGAACCCAATCAGTTGTACATAAGACAGTACTCAAAAAAAATGCAAGTGAAATCGGGAAGGTGCCCATTTGTCCAACATGATTCTCACTGAGCAGGCTGACCAGGGTCACAGCTGCTCAGACTGAGGTGACAAGATCAAAGCCCTCTGTATTATACCCACAGACAACAGAACAACCACTAGCCCAGGAAAACACATTCTACCTTCATGTTCTTTCTCTAAATATACAATGAAGATTATTCTTTCTGTCATGTGTGACAGCCTTGGAGCACACAGTCATCCCAGTCAAGAAGTCAAGCTCAAAACAGGTTTTTGGCTGCTTTTAAGCAATGCATCCACCACAAGTGCCACCTGCCATTCAAGCAAAGCAACCTACTGGAAAAAAATGTTGTCTCTCATAAAATTTACCACAGGTCAGAGTTTGCAATGCATGATCCCTCAATAATTCAAGGCACTCATGGAAACCATGGGACTAGGCTGACCATACATACACACACACACACACATATATATATAATTCTTACGGTGGTTACACTACATCAGTAAACTGCTACCAAGATATTCCACAAGGTGAAAAAATATACTGGGCATCAGTCTTGAAAAATTACGTTTTAAAATTTTATAAAGGCTCATTTTCCTGTTTGTTAGTCTTAGGGCTGAACTTAAATAATTAAGCCTGTTTAGCATCTCTGGGCTAATTTGTCATAAACATTGTTACGTACAATGCTCATTCCACTTAGAAGGTTTTTCCAGAAATTCACAAGTAGATACACAGAGACATTCAAAATCAAATTTTACACAGCCTCGTGGTTTAGTTCACTTAGTTTTTTCTCTCTTAAAGCTCATTGTGACTACTGATGAGAGTGAAATAATCTGAGAAATATTTTTATGCACACAGTGGTTTGCTACCACACTTCAAATCACAAGCAAGCAGACAGTTTTTTGAGTTCTAGATATCCATAATTCTCCAGAGCTAATGTCAGGTCACCTTCTGGTAGTCAAGTATCAGAAATCCTGATTTCTCTAAGCAGAAAAAACTTAAATCACACAAATAGAGATTAAAATAAAACTTAGAGTGAAAGAGATAGAAAATGCAAGACTACACTACTGGGATAAGAGAGATGAGTCACAATGCATTTTAATAATTAGGAAAAAAAATCTTAATCCAGAAACAACAAAAAAATCTAGATTATAATCTTGCAAGTCACATGTCTAAATTAGTAGAATGAAAAATTAAATATAAAATTAAAAATAAATGAAAAATTAAATATAAAAGAAAGTTATAAATTAATGACTACTAGAAGATTTATGATTTGAACACTTCTTAAGAAGAAAATCATCCCTACATAAATACAAGAAAGTGATACATTTTACTGTTTTTGTATCTACAGCATTTTTAAAACAAAATCATTTAAAAATAGACATTTCCTGATCTTTAGTAAATTTATGTATAAATGTGCCAAGACCACAAAACTGAAGTAGACAACTGTTTTAAACAAAGTTACATTTGCAATCCAACAAGATTTTGAAAACGAAACAAATGAAAAATAAGTAAAAATAAGAAACAAAATTAATTCGCTGCTGCTCTTAGTTAAATAGAGACTTAAACCTCTCAGTCCATGATTAAAGATCAAAAATTACATAGAAAAGCATGCAGGATAAAGACTAAAAGTCAGTTTCTAATCAGCTTTTCACAAGAAAAATCTCTATTGATGCTTCTTAGTAACTATATTAAGTTTGGACACTAGACAATAATGATGAGCTGTTGCTGAAAGGGAAATGAAATTACTCAGCATCTGCATTGTTGCAGAAGTTTTGTATATTACATAAAAGCCTCTCTAGTACAATGACATAAAAGTAATTGATGATCAAGTTCATCAGGCAGGCTACCTTTCACTAAATTCAACAACAGTCTCACAAGGACACACTGGATCACTCAGAAGGATTCTTAACAGGCAAAATACTTGCTTGAACAAAGAGTTAACACCTCCAGCCAGGAGTTTCTGCTGTTACCACATACCCCACAAAGCTGAGTACACCTTTAACACACTGGTGCATCTGCCACTCTACAGACTTTCAAATCTAAGTTATGGATAAATCAAGTTGCATTAGCTAAACTAACAATAAATAGCACTACCCTCGTGTCTCAACAATTTCTACCTTGTGAGCTTGGAACTTTCAATTAGTGTTTCAACACACAATTTTATTTTGCCTTCCACAAGACTAAAATATTTTTCATTTGGGCACTATATAGATTGAGGGAATACAAAAGTTAAATTACTGATCTCTTATGAATCCTCCATTATATACCTTTTACTTTGAATAGCTTTATCCCACTTACAGAATATCCTTTTAGAACTAAGCTTTCTCTACCAAAAATTTGACTATTCCTTACTGCCTGTGACCAGAAGATAAAACATTATTAATTTTCATGAAGGCAATAATGGGAAATATGTCTTTTACAATACTTCAAAAAGAAGCTTCAGCTACTCTTTACATCTAACAAGTTATAGCAAATGCTTTTAAAAGAGTCAAATTGTTGAGTTTTCTATATGGAGATCTTATGAACTAGACTTCACTGAAATACATTTTCAAGATTAAAATAGGTAGCCCTGTCTAAAAAAATGATATGAAAATGTAAGCAAATGTGAAAAAATTATGCAGAACAAGTCTGAAACGACAGCCTAGTATCACAGGAAACAACGGTTTCCCATTCAACCATGAAGAGTTTCTAATCTTTGGAAAGAGACACACAAGGAGTCCAGAAAAGACATTACTATTTTAAAAAGGCTTTCCATTTTACATGGTTCCCAACAATTCCACTTTTTCAGGTGACCTGATGCTGAATTTTGACTGAAATAATACCTATCCAGAACACACCAACATACTGAAATAAGAGTGAGGGGAAAAAAAATATGATCCATTTTCTCTCCCAAGCTGAAACCTAAGGTAAGCACAGTGGATCATAAAATCCAAGACCATAGGTACTAAAAGAACTACAGATACCTTGAGTAAAAACCACAAGCATTCCAGCATTCTTTCAATGTGTGGTGACAGACACTTGGCACAGTTACCTAGCAGGTCACGTTTCCCCAGGGACAATGCGAAAAGAGAAATTTCAGTTTCACCAACTGAACTGCTCTCCCAAAACTGACATGAAGCTCAAAGTGAAGCACTGAAGAAACAGTGATGAGATATTCCATTCTGCAACTATTCAGTTTTCCAACTGAGCTACAAATATTTGTGTTTCTCAAGCAGAGGGCTGAGAGGAGATGAACCATTAGTAGTGACAGCAACAGAAAAGGCACTGAAGAATCTTTTCTAACATTGTAATAATTTGGACTTTAAAGTCCTCAAGTAGTGTCCAGAAATAAACAGATGAGACATCAGTATCATATAATCCTTTAAAATTGCAATTCAAACATACATAATTTTTTTTCTTCTGTTGCTGAGTGCATCTTTAGAAAGAGATTGGGCAAACTTACACAGGTAAATTTTTGAGCTCTTCATGATAAATTCAAGCAAAGTCTATATACTACCTTAAGTATATAAAATATTTCAAATACTTCAGTTTAAAACTCCCAGAGCACAGTCTCCTAGGCACAGTAAAGACTAGAAAAGCATCTTCAAAGTAAAATGATGGTAGTATACAAAAGGATTTGACAAAGAAAAAATACCTTTGACAAATGAGCAGGTGAAAATACTCATCAAAGGAAGCTCAATACCAACAGGCAGATAAAAAGTAAGACCAGACAAAGAATAAGTAACTCTTTGAAGCAGACAACATTAAGGTAAGCAAAATTGTGGCTTGATTTGAGCTAGTGGCTCTGAAAAACAGACTATTTTAGTTGAAATTGGTATATATCTGAGTTTTACTTGTCTTCTGCATGCAGCCAGAGTATAGGTAGATGGCGACAGACAGAGGTACACTGCAGGGAGAGCACATTACGTTCCCAGTAACAACCCATTGAAATCTGGCCATGCCACAAATCCATCCTGATGTCTCTCTCAAGTTTTCATGCCACAACAACTATGATCCAGTAGCAATCATGCATGGAGGAAGAAGGGAGAAAAAAAAAATCTTGACTGCACTGGGTACAATGTAATCATCTGCAATTGCTATAATTCACACCCATTTGTTTCAGACTTGTTACAGCCTTCACTGGAACTTGTTTCTGATCCCACTATAGCACCTGCATGCAGCTGGAAAAGATGTAGAAGACTGTAGAGCCTCTCTGGGAAAATGAGTTGTTCCAGTGTTTGACTGTCCTCACAGTGAAGTTTTGCTCTTATGTACAATTACACTTCCCACTCTGATTTAAGCCTGTTGGCTCACCACAGAAATGAGTCTGGCTTGGGGGTTTTCATAACCACCTCACAAGTACTGAGAAGCTGCAATTTTGTCCCACCTAAGTAATTTTCCAATGGATTTTAGTTCAAGTAAATGCAATTCTGCCCAGAGACACTGCAGGAATGAAAAAAGAAGCCCTCAAAGATAACTTGAGAACTGATCGAAGTTAAAAGTTATTGCAAGTAAGGTATAAATCATCTGTGTTCTTTAATTGGAAACAGCCTACCCCATTGGGTGTATAGAGAATGAGAGCCTTCCAAAACTCTACATACAGGCATAGATGCATTTTATTCTACCACCACTGCTTCAGGAAAAAGGATTGAATGCATCCAACTCACACAAGATTATTGACAGTAGAATTTTTCATTCTCCCTTCAAAGTTAGCCAAGAGAAGTAAATACTCTATCTGCACATAGTAGCACACAGCACCATACAGCTTAGAAATTGTATTATTCAAAGAAGTATATCCACACCTGTTTGTCAGCAGAGGAAATAACTATTACACTCCTTCAAAAATAGCATGTAACAACAGCTCAGTGAAGCTCATTTGCAAAATATACATAAACTTTAAAAGCATAAAAGCCTGTTTACATCACATTTCAATTTAAAATGAAAGAACACGCCAGTAATCAAACCTCTGCATATTCACACAGGAGTACTTTCTACTCACAACTGAGCCCCATAACGTTCCTTAAGTAGTTCCAAGACGTTACAGGGCTAAGCATCCTCTGGGAAGGTCTAACATTAGTTCAGGCTTTATGAGTTCAGAAATTACAGAAGCCACCTAAAAAATTATCCAAGAACCTAAAAACAGAAAGCTAGTGCACAGCACTCAAATCATCTCTATGGGCTGGTAAAAGTATGATGTCCTAAAAATCTGATTCTAGAGTATAGGGTCAGAATAACAGGCATCAGAATAAATGATTCCTATTGTCTCAACAAAGAAATTCTAGAGAGCTTAACTTAGACTTACATCTGAAAGGAAGGCAAATCACTACTTTTCTACAAAAGAACATTGTTCTATATCTGCCCGAGGCAGAAAATATTTGTGCATCCATGTCCAAAGCCACAATCTGCTGAACTTCAACACATCTGGCAACTGCTGTCTGTGAATGCAACTTGCATGTCATCGAGTGACAGCAAAGCCCAAGAACTAAGAGCTAAGTAAAAGATTGTGCCAGTTTTTCCATTAAGCATTCTCTGCAAAGAGAATTTCTCTAGTCAAACTACTCATAATCTCATTAAGCCTAACAATATCAAGTTTACCAACCACATGAGTAAAAACAGGAATCTGAGAAGTTCAAGGCTGTCCTTACAGCATTTGGATGTCCAAGAAGGTTTTCCTCAGGTCAAGAACCACTTAAGCAAGACTCCATTTTCGAGGCTAAATAGTAACTAGCTAAAAAAGACATCTAAGTTATTCCCCATTTAATTTCAAATATAAATTAAATATTTGTTTCAGTAAGAAAAAAAAATTCAGAACAGCAGCAGGACTCTACTGTGAATTCAGTTTCTTTGTGTGGGAAGCAGAGAAAGGTACTTCTCAGCTATTCTACTAAATTGAACTAGCGTACACTACTTTACACCTAAGGAATTCTTTGTCCATCATTTTCTTCTCCCATGAGTTTGGTGTCAAGTCCAAAATTACCACACTCCTCTCATATCCCAATCAATTCTCCCTACGTTATGCAGAAGAGTGTTTTGTGCTGTCGAGTCTGTACTAACTTTGCCTTTTTAATGTATTTTTTTCACTATGAAGAAAAGACAGAAACTAAGGCTGCTGTTTTCTGTTCTCCTTACTGTTTCAACAGAAAGGATATTTCTACAAATATTTGGTCATTATTCTTATTAATTCTGCCTACAGCACTAAAAAGCATGAAAAACACAGTAAAAGCCAGGAAAGTGCAGGCTAGGAAGCCTCATCTCAATGCCTGGGAAGGCAATTGGGCAAAATAGAAGCTATTTCTATTCTAGATGCAGTAAGGACAAGATAATGACTGGGAGAGGTCAGCACAGATTTAACACTGGGAAAATGATGCCTGGCCAGCCTGGTAGCCTCCTACAATGAACAAGGAACTTGGCAGATGAGGGGAAGGCAGTAGATGTTTTGACTTTAGTTAAGCTTCTGACACTGCCATTCATACTGTTTGACCTCATAGACAAACTGATAGAGCATAGACTACAAAAGCAGATGGTGAGATGGACTGAAAACTGCTTAAAGTGCCGAGTTCAAAGAGCTGTGGTTGGGGCACAAAGTCAATTTGGAAAACAGTCACAAGTGATACACTTCATGTGTCAGTAATGGAACCAGTTCTGTTCAAAACTTCATTCACAACCTGGAAGATGAGACACACTGCACTCTCAGCATATTTGCAGATGATACAAAACTGGAAAGAATGACTGATACACTCACTAGGTGTGTGAACTGCCTGTCAGAGTAACATGGACAGGCTGGAGAACTGCTTGAAAAGGAAACTTGGGAAGGGCAACAAAAGGGAAATGGAAAGCCCTGAATCTGGAGAAGAATAACTCCATGCACTAGCACACACGGGAGAACCATCAGTTGGAGGAACCACCACATAGAACAGCCTAGGGTGCGGGTGAATAAGAAAAAAATGAAGCCAGTAATGTGCCCTTGCACAGAAGACCAACAGCATCCTGGACTGTGATCATAAGATTGTTAGCAGGAGGCCAAGGCATGTGGTCCTTCCCCTGAAACTAGCACTGGTGAGATATCTGGAGAGCTGTGCCCAGTGTTGGACTCCCCACTACAAGAGACATGGACATACTGGGACAAGTCCAGGGAAGAACAGTTAAGATGACTAAGGAGGCAGATTGAAGCACCCGTCACACTGGAAGAAACTGAGAGACCTGGCTCAGTTTAACCTGAGGAGGAAAAGTCTCAGAGATATCTCAGTGTGTATAAATACTTCATGTATATAATAAGTGATGTGCTTCCATTCCAAGCAAGGAAAACTGAGCCAGACTCTTCTCAGGGGTGCACAGTGAAAAGGACAAGAGACAAAGGGTACAAGTAAAAGTATAGGAAAACTATTTCAACTTAAAAGTGTTTGACTCTGAGGGTGGTCACATGCTGGAACAGGTGCCCAGAGAGGCTTCAGACTCTCCATTGCTGGAGACATTCAAAACCTCACTGGAATCAGTCCTCAGTCACCTGCTGATGAACCTTGAGTTAATCTGTAGCATGGGATTA
>VZTB01000328.1:385358-412019 GCA_013397245.1 Thryothorus ludovicianus | reverse complement strand
GCACGGCCCCGGCACGGCCCCGGTATGGCCCCGGTATGGCCCCGGCGCGGCCCCGGTACTGCACCGGTACGGCCCCGGAATGGCCCCGACACGGCCCCGGCACGGCCGCGGCGCGGGGAGTGCGCGGCGGCGCCGGCGCTGAATGAAAGTTGGGGGAGGCAGGTTCCCCCAGCCCGGCCGGGGAGCGCCTCTGCACTCCCCGCCTCACGGAGCGAGGAGTTGCTCCTCGGAGTTTGTCACGCAGCCCTGGCCTGTGCGTGTCAGGCGCTCCATGAGGGAGAAGGGAGAGGATGGAGCGGGACCAAGGTCCTCCGCAATGCTCGTATGGATCTTAGCTGGGGAGGGAAGGGGCTGAAACGCCACTGGCTGCGCTTGGAAATGCCTTGGGAGTCTCACCGAGGGTTCTGTCTGGGAAAGAGGACAAGAATTGTAGCGGCATATTCTTTGGTTGCAGATTTAGTGTGAAACGCACCAGAATCTTACATAGGTTATGTTCGAAAATAAAATAAGAGGCAAGTGTTATTCCATACATTAAAATATGTCGAGTAGTAACGTTAATACTGCTCCTTTAGAAAACACCTTCCATTAAAAAAAAAATTGTATCCTTAATACCAACAATGTTCCTAATAAATTTTCCCAATATGTTGTTTATTGTCAGTGCATATTCCGCAATCCCAGGAAAATACTACGTGCATCTTAACATTTTAACTCGTTTTGTTTTTCCTTGCTTGTGAATTCAGTTCCATGCGATTTATAACAGCTCTTGAGACTCCAGTAATAGGTGAAAGTGATTTGTCTTTCATTAGACGGCAAACCCCAGCCGGGATGACTAAGCCTTCAGCAAGGTGTAGTTTGGAAATGCTCAAGGGAGTCTCTCGTTTCTTCCATATGGCTGGGTCCAGCTGAGTCTCTTCATCCCTGGGGTCTCTGCTGCACAATCCCCGCAAGAGGCTTACTGTGTCTTTTTGCCCGTTACCAAGAGGACAAATTCTGTTCTCAGAAATGCTCTTCTAGAGCCGAGTTAATCTGCTGAAGTGGAAGCCAACAAAGTTACTTCTGACTTCTCTTACTGTAGAACAGGAGCCCAAAGGAAAATTGCTAAAAATGCACACACCTACAAAAGCTTTATGGTTTTTGATTCATTTGTTTAGACAACGCTCAGTAAATATGATTGTTGCACTGTTTTCAAATGCTGATAGTGGCATTTTTGCTCTTACGGAGATGCAAAGATACTCCGGTTTTTACGTTGATGCAGGAAGGAGAATTCAGTGAGTGTAAGGGGAGTACATCAGCTTCTGTGTATAAATGCTTTTCGCTCTTTTCTCCCATTTGGTTAAGTCCTTACAAAGGATTTCAGAAAGAATTTGCAAGTTTCTTGCAAGCAAAAGAAAAGAAAAAACAACTTACTCTAATCTATTGCTTTTATACCTCTAGTAAAATCCTTAAAAAATATAACTCGAGGCAGACAAAAATGAGAAGACAGAAATGTTAAAAATGGTGTACTTTTCATTATTTGTTTCAAGTACCAACAATGTGCTTAGTGCTGCAGAAGATAAAAAGAAGAAACAATGAATTTTTTAATATAGTAATTCTCAGAAAATCTAAATCAATTCTTAGAGCATTAAATGTTGCTGAACTACTTTATGCAGACCTGATTCAAAATCAAAATTGGTCTTAATTTAAAATTCTTTGTTTTCAAAGAGAAGCATTCTAAGTATAAGATAATTTTTTATTCCTTTTGGGGGATTCATTGATTTTCAGCATGTCCACCTTTGAAGCATACCTTTCAGTCATTCAGATTGATTTTCCTGAGTGTCTTGCCTGCCAGCATATTGAAACTCTCTCTTTGTGATCTAAACACTTCCATGGGAGCGCTCCCAATGTCTGGATTTGTCTGAAGACGAGGCCTGTCAGACACACTCTGGTATCATTGCTGGAATACGAACCTGCGGAGCGCCCTGTGGCTGCAGCTAACTGTCAACCACCTCCAAAGTTTTGAGGGAAAATATTCCCATAGAGGAAGAAGCTGGGCAAAAATTTTAACAACATAATATATTAAAAGAAAAACAGTTAGAAACATTCACCAGTGGAAGAGCAAAAATATTGCTGCAGCCATTTCAGAAAACACTGACAACAGCTAAAAACAGTTTTCTCTTCTCTGGGTTTTTTTGTACAACATTCCTCTCTTTGAAGAATAATCGAAGGGGATACTCAAAAAGCTAAGAAGATCAGAACTATAAGCATAAGGAGATCAAAGTCAATAATAATAGGTAACATCTTCAGAACAGGATCCAGAACATGAAAAAAGAAAAAAGCTGCTACTCCCAGCTGAGGTTGGTAACAGCGACTGTGGCTGTGCACAAAGCTCTGTGCTATGCAGATACATCTGACTGAGCCTGATGAACATAATCAGCTCTGTGAACATCACTGAAGCTTTACAAGGCCAGCATGCCTGAAAGATACCAAACCAAACGACTCATCAATGTGTAAATAACTGGAGGTCAAAAAGGTGAGAGAAAAACGGCCAACAGAGGTTTACCAACAGAAAACATTATAAACTAATTTGTTTTCCTCTTTTGACAACATAACTAGCTTCTGGGTAAGGAGAAGGTATGATAGATGGTATATTAGCAGGCCGTTTGCTACCATGCACATTAACATTCTCCTGAGCAATCTACTTAAATACAGTCAAAATCTAATTGCTGGAACATGGACACTTAACTGGGTAAAAAAAATCCAAAGCCTATATCCTGAGTATGGCTGATGGTCAATCTGAGAGTCTAAAGAAAGTACACTCTTTTAAAAAGCTGTTAAGACTGTCATGCCACTGAATGATTCCATTAGTGATTGAAAATTAAGTATGACTATTAACAGATGATACCAGAATGGAAAGGGATGCAAGGAGCTTGCAAAGCAGAATGACAATTCAAAATAATTTTGATAAACTGGAGAAGGCGCATGTAATTAGTGAATCTTGAGGAAGATATGAACATAACATTACATTCAGAAAAGAATTCCAAATGAGTAAATACAAAATGAGCAGCTGGACAGCAGTACTCCTGCAAAGGATATGGAGATGAAAACGTATCATAAATTTATGATAAAGGAGATTCCATTACAGAAAGGCAGATATTCTCATGAGGTATATATTGCATAAAGAAGGTAAGCATTCTTAATTTCCTATTGACTACTAAAATTTAATATAAGCTTCTGTCAGCTTTTGTGGGTAGGCTAAGGTGTTCAGATTTGGATATCATTCCTAAAATATACTTTAAATAAACCAGAGACATTTCAAGGAATAAAACAAAGACTATAAATTTAAGCAAACATGAACTATGAAAAAAAGTTTGAAAAAAAAGTGAGGTTTCCTATTTTTAAAACAATAAAAAAAAAAAAAAAAGGCAAAACACTACACCCCAAATAAACAATGGAGGCAAAGGAAAGACATGATAATGCATTCCCAAATTAAAAGGTCTCTGTAAGCAGTGCAATGATCAGTTAATATTCACAATCAGTAAAGGGCTTAATTTTCAGGACCATTTGTGAATGAGGAAAGATGGTAGTAAAGACTGGTCCGTAAACCAAAATACGGTAATGGCATTTTTTTCATTGTTCCCAAGCCAAATTTTTACTGAAAATTTTAAAACAGCTTAAGCACATACTAAATGGGAATTTTCCAGATGTGCTGTATTTAGTGTCTGAGTGAGGACATTAGACAATTGTCTTTTCAGATTCTTTTCAGCTATGATTTTTGTGGCCATAAAATAAGTAGCAGTATTAATAATTGTTGAAACAGACAACTGGCTCTGTGTATTAGTTGTTTATTTTTTATTAACAAATATTTATAATCCAGGATCATCTAAGGCTTCCAGTCAGAACTGTGCTTGGAAGTGAAGCAGTAAAACAAAAATATGCTCTCAACTCCCTGGCTTTTTATTTTTAAGTAGATATTATGTATGCAAGGCAGAGGGAAAATGCATATAATTTTTTAAAAACTGGAAAATAGATAATTTTTTCTATCAAGCTAATGTGAAGTTCATTAGTTATTTACCTGTACGAAAATGGAGATCATCAGGAGCAAGGAATGCAGAGATGATGCTAGCACCCAAATAAGAACAGAAGAGGAAGATTGTGCTAGGATAGGTGCAAAAAATAGTCATAGATAGAACACAAAAATAATGTAGGAAAGAAAAAGGATGCTAGAAGAAAGTAAACATATACAACGGAAACAAAAACTTGAACTTGCAGCACAAGAATGTATTACTTTGCTAAATAAATGTTAAAACCTCCATACTTTTCTGTAAGAATCTATTAAAACAGACACAGAGAGATAGGTTTAATCCACTGGAAGCCCTGTTTAAATATTCTTTAAAAATATTTTGCTTTTATTGCTTCCAAACATTTACTTTTTTTTTTCTTTTTTTTTTTTTTTACACTCTCCTTTGATGAATTTGAGCTTGTATTTTCCAAGCTTTAAATGTGTTGGTATTTCACAGTGGACTACAGCCTAAAGAGCAACTTGAACAATATAGGTGTACCTACCCAATATTTTAGCTCATGAGATTTTTACTTGCTAGCAATCTTCTGTAGTTGTTATCTAAACAAGTTTAGAACTGAAATGTCTCCAAATTAAATACAAGATTAAAGCAAAGTTGAGCTGGCAGGGAGGGGGTACAGGACCATGTCTGTGTTTGTACAACTTCTCTAAGGCAGCTAAGGATCAAACTTCATGACTTCTCTGAAACAACACCCGTAATAAACATTACAACTGGTAGTAAATATTTCAGAAATGTATCCTCAATCTAAAGCTGAGAGACCTAAGGTTTATCCAATATCAAAGGGATACTATCAGATTTTTAAGATCATGGATTTCACACATGTAAAATCTTTAGGCTCCTTTGGAGCTATCTAGAGTCTCACAATTCTTTACCATAAAGTATGATTAGAAATTTATTTGAAAAATTTACCGAGTTTTAGGAGATGAAAACAAAAACCTTGAATCCCTCCACTATCATTCTAATGAAATAGAGTGTATTTATTAATTTCTCAGATAAGTAGAATTTCAAGTGCTCTGTGCAGATCTGTTGTTTAGCAAGACTGTCTTTAGAACTCAGCCCTTTAGAAGAAACATTTCCAATATCTCATGGCCAGGTCTAGAAAAATCTGGGAAGGGAAGAAATAAAAGTATTAGGGCCAGATGAAGACAATTATATCACAAGACTTGGACTATGCACAATTCTTTTTTCAGGTTCTCTTTGCTTCTCTTGTGCTTAGATTTCACATGGCAACATATCATTATTGTAAAAGAAAGATTGTATATATATGAAAGATTGTACAACCAGCATATGACTACTACATAAATGGATAAATCTACCTCAGTTAAGAAGATAAATTTCCAAATAATATTTGGAAATTTTTAAAAATGAGATACTGAAACTTAAAGGGAGGATGGAAGAAGTGCTTCTGCAGGGAAAACCAACAGAAAACATTGCCAATCTTTTTCCCAAGTTCTTATGCAACAAATAAACCAATTCATTTCACTATTTAGCTGAAACCCAAATTTAAGTGCTTATTTATTGTGGTGCATCTTCACCTAGCAGTAAGTCTCAAAATTTGTGCTAGTAAAGTCTTTAACCCTTAGCAGTGACCTCTCAGGTGCTATCAAATGTAGAAAATGTGATAGCTGTTGTATGTTCAATACTCCTATGACATGGATTAATGAACACGATATATTACTTACCTTGCATGTGATAGACCTCATCCACCTCATGCAGTTTAAAAACTTTCATTAATAGCTATCATTTCAACTAAAAAATTACCTGTAATAATTTAAGAGGAATTGGTATTTGAGAATCCAAATCCCAGTTTAGTGTGTGCAAGTTCTTAGACTTCATTATACTTTAGTGTAAAAGGGATGATTCAAATTATTGAGCCTGACGTTTTGCATGAGATAGACCACGGCAGCCAATATTTCTGCATGAAGGCTGGTAATTTGTGCTGTGCAAATCACATCCTTGCAGGGTGAAGGATCTAGTCTCTTACCATGGAAAGTAACCAGGAAAACTTCCTCTTTAAATGATTTGGGTTTGGCTTCGTTTTGGCTTTTTGCAAACAGAAACCTAATTTTCACAGCAAGTGCAGTCATGCTACTTTATCCTCATTTGTTTCAGTGTTAATGTCTAGACTTTAAATTAAATTGCTATTTTCCTTCCCCAGGGATTGCCATCCTGATACAGTTATAAACAGACAACATATCCTTTCTCACAGCATTCATTTTGTCAGGCTTCTTCTGTTGTAACTGAATTTGAGGATAAAATGTCTTTTCCTCTTTAGATTAACTTTTGCCTGTTCCAACAATGCAACTCACAACTTGTTTTCACTGTCATCTAGCAGCAGAGGTACAATACTTATTCCTTGCACAAGGGAATAAGCTGCAATTGTTTGTTTGGGTATGCTGTGGTCTGTTTTGGCTTGGGGTTTCTTTTTTAATCTGCTCATAATGACCTTTCCAAGGTTTTCTCAGCTTCTCCTCAGACTCTTTTAGAAACATATCTGCCCCAAGGTAATTGAAAAGGGTTTCCCCATGTTCACCACGTGGTTAACTAAAGGTTTTTATCTTCCCTTTCTGGACATATAGCAATCATATGGATGGGTGTGTTAATAGTACAAGGGATTTTTTTATTCAGTTTTAGGTTGAGTATTTCTTAGGAAAAAAAACAAAACAACAAAAACCAGAAAATATCATTAACCATCACAGCCAGACTTTATGTCATTCCTTTTTGCCTCTCTGTAAGGGAATATTGGTTTGCTCACAGATAACCCTTCTGTTGGCCCTACCAAGGAAAGCAGACTTTCTCTTCTTTCTGGCCTTTCTGAAGACTCAACTCAACCCCCCCCCCAAAAAAAAAATCCTCAAACAAAAAGATTCCAACCAAAGAAAATAGAAAACCAAAATCCACACCATAACCCAATGTCCACTGAACATTTCAGAGGTGAAGGTTTGGTTTCGGGAATGAGTTCATTTTAGAGAAATAGAGGTTTGTAAAATGTGTCAGTTGAGTACTGAGTTCTCAAACTTTTCTGGCAACTGTCATTTAAGAAGTTGTTATTACCTGATTTTGTCTAACCATACAAAATCTTACTAGAACATGATATTTTCATTATGTACGCATTCTTTATTTTGTTTTTTTATCACCACAAAAGATGGCATAATGTACCTAAATTATATCTGATTAGGATTGAAATTGTATCAGTTCTAGAAAGAACATTGCTGAACTTTTGTTTTCCTCTTACTGCTTAAAATTGATTTTGTGAGGGCATACTTTTCCTGGAAAAAGCCAGTTTATTTCCAACAATAATTTAAAAGAAATTTTCCAGAGAAATAATATTTAGCTATAAAATAGGTAGATGTTTTCAACTGGATTTATTCTATTCAGAAACAGATTTTGACTCCTCAGTCACAATGTGAAGGAATTTTAAAAAGGGCAAGTGCTACATTCTGCACCTAGGATGGGGCAATCCTGGATGTATGGACAGAATGGGGAATGAGATGCTGAAAACCAATGCCAGGAAAGGCACCTGGAGGGTCCTGGTCTATGACAAGTTGAACATGAGCCAGCAGTGCCCTGGCAGCCAGGAGGGCCAGCCCTGTCCTGGGTTGCATCAGGGACAGCATCACAGCTGGGCAGGGGAGGGGATTGTCCTGCTCTGCTCTGAGCTGGTACAGCCTCACCTTGAAAACTGCAGTTTTGGGTGCCACAGTATTAGAAAGATAGGAAGCTGTTACAGAGTGTCCAAAGACTAAAGGCCTTCAGAGGAAGCCGTGTGAGGAGGGGCTGAGGTCACTTGGTCTGCTCTGCCTGGAGAGGAGGAGACTGAGGGGAGACCTCACTGCAGTCACAGCTTCCTCATGAGGGGAACAGGAGGGGCAGACACTGATCTCTTCTCTCTGGTGACCAGTGACAGGATCCAAAGGAATGGCCTGAAGATGCGTCAGAGGGGGTTTAGGTTACATATTAGGAGAAGATTTTTCACCCAGAAGGTGGTTGGGCACTGGAACAGACTCCCCAGGGTAGTGGTTGCAGCGCAACGCCTGTCAAAGAAGTGTTTGGAAAACTGTCTCAGGCACGTCGTGCGATTCTTTGGGTGTCCTATGCAGTGCCAGGAGTTATCTTCCATTGTGGGTGCCTTTCAACTCAGAATATTCTGTGACGGTGTGATTTTGTAACTTTTGAAGAGCAATTATCTAAGAGGAACATGAAATTTATTCCTTCTCATGTTGGTGACTCAGTGTTCTCACCAAAATATTTTTGCTTCTTCCCCTCCCATAGTTTTTGTGTACCTGGCACTTTGCTGTTCTCTAAAAGCACAACCTGCAAGTAACAGGGAATCAGAAAAATCAGAAAGCAAAGAGCTCACACTGACCCAAATTTTCATGTGAAATATCTGCTCCAGTTTTGATATAATCAATGAATGCAAGATTAATTAGTCATGTAAATCCAGTCTCCAGATTCCTGAGGCATCTATAAAGCAGAACCTTTGGATAACTGTGAGAAATATGTCAAGAAGTGCACTTTTACTATGTTATCGGTGAGAGCTTTTTACAGTCACCTAGGGTCCTAGTCAGAAATGGACAAAGAGCTCTAGAATTATGAAGAAGATTGCCCCTGAAAACTGTGTGATTCTAGTACAGTTTTAAACTAGTATTTGAAGAAAGAAATATTCCTGAATCAAATATGAGCAAATTTAATTGTGAAACAATTCCTAAACCACCAAGTGGCTATTTGGCTTTCTTTGCAATTTTAAAAAGTACAGCTTGAAATAAATAGAATATAATACTAGATTTATTTATCAATTTTCTAATATTTAAATGAGGAGAAGCAAAGCCAACTGCATAAGATGATTTAGTATACTCAGGAAGGTAATTTATAAAACTGGTTGAACTAAGATCTCTGTTTCCTTCAAGAGAAAAAGGCTTGAAATCTCTTCAAGTGAATGGCATCATTTTGATCTGTGTTCCAAAGATGCAAGAATGAATGAGAGCAAAGCTTTCAGATCCAAGCTTATGAATAAGCACCTAAACCATGAAATAAAAGCAGAAATATCAGACTTTATTATATTTTATAATTCTCAATTAAGGACAAAATATTTATATCAATGAAATAAAGAACAGGGAAAGGACTAGTGTTTCAGTGAGAATGAGATGAAACCGAATTTCTGTTAGATATACTTGAAAAAAAAGACCATGTTGTCCATGCTAGTACATAAAGGTTAGCACAGATATGAAAAAGTTGAGTGCACATAAGAATTTAGAATACAAGAAAAAGGACTGGTGTGTTTGTGGAAGGGCAATTCAATGTGCAGGGAAAAAACCCAAGCCAAATAGATAAGAAAGATTCAATGATACATTAAAAAAGGTAATTTGAAAAATCTCTTAAGCTCCTTG
The DNA here is from genome assembly GCA_013397245.1 of Thryothorus ludovicianus. Lineage (NCBI taxonomy): Eukaryota > Metazoa > Chordata > Aves > Passeriformes > Certhiidae > Thryothorus > Thryothorus ludovicianus. Next base: position 402,574 of record VZTB01000328.1, on the reverse strand, counting down.
ACTGAACAATATTGCCTGCCTAATTCTGTGTGTTAAGTTCTAAGCGTAACTTGCAGGCATACCTAAAGAACACTCAATTTTGCCAAAGATGTTTAAAAAATTTTGGCAAGGTAGGATAAAAAAATGAATATTATTTCATCCACTTGAGGCAGCAACTTTGTATTTAGGTTTGGGTGTTTTGTTTGGGTGTTTTTTTTGTTTGGGAATTTTTTTAGGTGAGATTGAAGGGTTCAAATACACTTCCTTTGTGTTTCAAAGGCTAGGATAATTGTATAACTCTAAACACGGGAATACTTCTGTGGACATCTACAGATATTCTACTTTTTTTTTTTTTAAATGAAAATATAGACAAATCTGATTCCTCTCATGTAGGATTAAAGATCATGGATTAATTTCACTCATCATTTGAAATACTCCAGTGTTCTGATAATGTGATCATGGTATAATTTCACTCATCATTTGAAATACTCCAGTGTTCTGATAACATGGGTACTTCTCATCAGAATTTAGTTATGCAAAACAATGTGTCTCATCTGAGATATATCACTTCCACCAGCCCAGTGGGCCTGGTACTAAGGCAGAATACTAATTCAATTCTGAGTAAAAGGATCTTCTTTTGGCTCTCCTGCTAACATCCACAGAATCATAAATATACATAACATCATATAAGGTACAAAAGAAGAGTTCAACAACTTGGAAAGAAATATTTCCATTTTCTCTTGAAAAGTGTATAAAAATTTACAATCGAAACCAAACACAGCTTAACCATACAGCTTGTTTGCAAAGAAATTCCTGTTACCAGTGCAGCACACTTTTTGCCACATCAGAGAAATTCTTAGCTCTCTCTTCAACACCGTGTCAAGGAATGAAAAGAACTTTACATCTACATTTGAAGCAGGAAGAAAGTTGTATGAAATACAAGACATTTTTACTGAACATATACAGCAAATTAAGGACTGTAAATTATTTGCTCCTTAATACCATTTTTAACCGCCTCTGTGAATGTCAGCTTTCACAGAACTAGACTTTTAGCATCTACAAAACAAATAATTCCTTTGATCGGGATGTAACTTATTAGAACAAGAATAAGATAGAGTTGAGAAACTATTTTCAAACTGTGAAGAGTCCCGGGTTATTTTAGCCTTGAAACTCCATTTTACCTCATCTTTCACTCTCATTTTGCAGCCTCAGCTGCACTAAATAATTTTCTCAAGCTAATAAATGGTGAATTTATATGTCAGTCTTCACCTTGATCCTTCTCTCAGTGCAGTAACTGCTGCTCTTGCAGGGGCTTGCTGGGTTGTTGTGGTTTATCTATCCTACTGTGGGGTTTATGTATTTAAACATGCTGGTTTCTTGTAGAATTAAATTGTCTCATTGGGACAATATTATTATACAGGAGTGTTGATTTAAAGAGAAGTTTTTCTGAACAGAAAAAAAACACTTTCAATAGTCAGCAGAAGGTAGAACAAAATATTCAACACTTTATAGTAAATTGAATGCAATACTCTGATATCCAGCCCAGAAATCCTAAATGGAACCCATGAATTATAGATCACCAGCACAAAGGTTACCAGCTAGAAAATGAAAACATATTTGCAATCAGAAGATTCTGAATCATCACAATTTTTTATTTTTTTTGTCTGAAACATAGGCAAAAACTCCATTGCCTGTGTTTCTTCAGTCTTTAAAGTATATCCATTGTGATAACAAAAGCAAAGACATTCTCCTCAGGACTCCACTTTTTTCAGTACTCAAGATCACTGGTATTAAGCCAATAACAGTATTTTTCTTTTCCCATGTTGTTTGCCCTGTGGTCAGTGTTTTTTCTCAGGCTCTATGTTGTTTTTGTGTGTACACCCTGAAAAGAAAATGGCGAATTTTACTCTGAGGTTTTGCATGCTGTTTGTCACCTTAAGATTTAATGCAGTTCTTCAATATTTAGAACAACTAGATGAGGAGCTATTATTTAATCACCATTTTTTATGCACTAAGAAATTGGGGTCTGAAGTTTTCACTACCTCTTCAGTGCCCAACCTGAGGTGTCTATGACCTGAGACTTTAATCATTATTATACAACTTATGCTCGATATTGTCTGTGCTACATTACAGTCCCACACAACTCATCAGCCCCTCTTTCCATTTAGAGATTCTGAGCTGCAGTGGACAAGATTTGCAGCAATTTAGCTCTGTCTGAGGGATAACCCCCACCTCCAATTTTTTAAAAGATTTATCATGTTTGATTCCCACCCAGATTCAGACAGAGGATGTATATCCTTGGCATGGCTCTGATAAGGACTACTCCAAGACTGAAATTCAAGATAACTCTTCAAATCATGGATGACTATGTTTTTTATAAAGATCTGGTCTTACTGCCCCCCATCCTCCCAAAAAAATCAAACTAAAACAAAACCTAACAAAAAAAATCCAAGCAAACAAACAAAAACAAACGATAAAACAAACAAAACACCCAAACTAAATAAACTACCAACATGCTCTTCATCTGCTAATCATGGAACCCATCTCCATCTCATTCCTATGGAAAACTAACATACCTCATTCTCTTTTCATCTGCTCATGCTTTGCTTTTATAAGCTGTCCTGGCTGACCAGGATACAGCTAAGGAGGCAAAAGGGCATCCAATTGCTGAACAGAAGTAAGCAATTAGACTTCAGGTGAAAGAGAACATATAGTGTAAAACAGATCATTGGTTTTGCTTATAAATATAAATTACGTATTTTCCCTGTAGCTTCAAAAACAAGGAAAGTAAATCCTCAGCTGTCAGGACTGATAAGTAAGGAGTGATATTAGAAGGGCAGAAAAACAAAAATAAGAACTAAATACTGGAAGAAGATAAGGGAGACCAAAGATGTAGCAGAAAGAGGAGATGGAAAAATATTTTTTTAATAGACTTTCCAGAAGAAAAGATGCATATGAAACTCCTTACTCAGCTCAATTGACTAACATGAAAGAAGAAAAAGCTGAGCCAAGTGTCACATGGTTTTTGTAAATGCACAGAAAAGACTGCTCTTGCCCATTAGCTCTCTTTTGCATGTTCCAGTTATACTTCATGCTACACATTTCAAACAAACTAAAGTCAGCAAAGCATCTAATCAAATGCTTAGGTTAACTTTTATTCCTCATTTAATAAAGATTACACAAGATTGAATAAATATTATGGAACATACTTCTATTTCTTATACTTAAGTGTAGTTCTTATCTTGGTTTAACAGGAGTGTTTCAGTGTTATAACAAAGAATAATGTAGATAGTCAATTCCTGGCCTTACTGAAGCCAGTGGTAAAACTCCCGCTGTCTTTCGTGGAAATAGAATTTCTTCAGAGTACTTTGTCTAATTTCTAGCTGTTGAAATTCATGTGCATTTCAGACATTACACTAGCAGAGAAATCTATAAAACAGTTTTGTAGTAGTAAGTTTTCACACTCCAAATCTTTATTTTAAATGGAAACTTTGTAAAAAGTTACATTAAAGCCATAAAGTAAAATAAAATTAAATGAAAAATTATATGTAAAAAGAAACAGTAAAACATGGAAAAATGCTAAAGTATTCTAATAATTTAAAAACCTCATGGAGGCTATAGCATAATTTTCAGCCAAAATATTTTTAAAACTGGCAGCCAAGAGGAACCCTGGAACACCCATGTGGAAACATGTTTTTAATTTTGGAGTAAATAATTTTTCCTCATACACAGAAGTATTTTCTTTAAATAGCAAAAGATGGCTCAAAATAGTGAGGAAGTGAAACATTTTTGTTTTGCAGTTAGACATGAATTATATTGTAGTTAGAATTGAAGTTATTTCTAAGCTACATCTGAAAAATCAGCTTTCTAAGCTACATTTTCTGAAAAGTAAACATTTCAAAAAGCAAAGTGAGTTCTCTCTTAATGCAGTCATCATTAGTAGGTTTGTTTTCCAAGTACCATTCGTCTGATTATTGTGTTTGGGCACCCAGAGGTGTGAACCTACTGACAGGGACCTTCAGATGCCATGATTCCACATTCACAGACAATAAAACATGGAAACTTGTCAGTGTTCTCTGTTACCAGGAGTGTCACAAGGAACAAAGCCTCAGAGCACGACAAAGGAGGTTTTACTCAAAGTACAAAAGGATCTGTAGAAGAACGGTTATTTTATTGAAAGTTATAAACTGTTCCTAATCTGTGTTGCTCTGCTGCCAACGTTGCTAACATTAGGAGTGACTTTCAGCACTCTGCTTATATACTGTGGTTGAGGAGGACAAATTAGAAGTATTAAAGACAAAAGTTTTTTCCAAAAATAAAATCCAACATCAGAAGGAGCAAAGCCAGTGAGTCTAGTAAGGCTGTTCTCATTTTTTTTTAGGTTCAAACACGTAAAAGATGAGCTCCTATTCCACTCACCTTTGCTGTCATTAACCTTTTGTACTCTGCACCTCTTGTGCATGAAAGGCTTCTCACAGCCCAAATACTGGCATTGCCTGTCCCTGCAACAGAACAAATCCGCGGATAACATCTACCTTATCATCAAGCAGAAATATCAGTCACTGAATCTAATTTTTCATCTTTCAAATGCTCTGACTTCTATACTACTCTTTTCTTAGAGGTGAAATGATAAATTTCTAATTTTTAATATTTTTTCTGCTGATTGCATGTGAGGTGCTATCTTGGCTTACATGATAAGAGTGTTTGGTCACAAGCACCCGAACTACATGCTCCAAAACATTAAGAGAAAGCTAACAGTAGTAATTAAGAGTATGAAAAAATGTACATGAAGTATGGTACCTACCTGAGGAACCTACGACTGCCTAAGGATTGTCTACATAGAAAAAAATGGATAAAAATTTTGTAATAAAATAGGAGAAAAGTAATGAATAGTGTGAAAAAGAGGCATACCATGAGCTTCTTTTCTAGCAAAAGAAAATATCATATTCAACTGAAGTTAAAGTTGTCAGATCAGAAATCAATGACAGCTAATTTTGTATAGTACATAATTATTCACCAGCACTGTCTGTCACAGAAGTTCTAAGGGCTGGACACTGGAGAGACAAGAGAATTTGAGAGTTGGCTGCTGGAGGGACTGCTCCAGGGTCAGCTACCAGGAAGATCCATTTGTATCCATGAGCTTGCAGGTCAACCTCAGAGCAGCCCACTATTGACTGGAGCTGGGCACAGGGAGCAGTGGCAGCCGTGCCTCTGCTGAGCTGTGACCAGCAGCAGGTTCAACAGCAGATTTCACCACAGCAGTAGAAAATGCAAAATAAAAATAGTTTTATCCCATGATGTTCTGTGCAAACACTGTCCCAACAAGAAAAAAATGCTGTTGATCATAACAGTTGCATTCTGCTTCGTCATAAAAATATTAAATAGTTTTTTCATCTGCTGTTGTCTTTTTATACTTATGTTGAGTTTTCCTTTGAATGTTACTATCTTTTTGAACATTTTCAGTTTCATACTGCTTTACTAACACAAAAAATACTATAATTGTTGCTGAAAATAAACCTGTATTTACCTCTTAGTATTGCTTTCATTTATGATCTCTACACCTGTCTCTGACATTCTGAATCTCTTCATGGCATAAATTAGCAATATAATTATAAAAACTGAAAGCTGCTCTGGAGCTTTTCAGAGGAGATCACATTTACTTTACAGTTGCTTGTTAATTGCTTTAGTGCCTAAGGATGTACAACATATGTCCTGCAAAGAGACACCCATATGGTTGTACAGTGTATGTCCTGGCACTCTGTTGCCACAGACTTGAAAACAGACTTCTGTTTAAAATGCATGGCCCATTGCATGATTGAAGGTGTGACATATAAAGGATTATAACTGACAACATTGAAGCCCTACACCTGTCACAGTGCTGTGTTAGGAGGATATGTATGTTGTTTGCCTGAGAAGTGGAAAGAAGATTGCCTTCAGTGAAGAAACAAATTATATTTTAGAATTTTGTACAGGAGAGATTTTGTTTCTTAACTGTCTGATTTATTTCTGTCAATATAACACAGCTATAGCTCAATTTTGATTCAAAAGCTGTAAAGTTAAAGAAATTAGTAGAGGAAGAAAATATAAGGGCATTAATTGGCCACATGGAACTACATTTTGAAAGGTCATTAATATTTTAAAGCAGCAGAGAGGTGATTAAGGATGTCTCATAAGTAGCTACAATTATAAAGGTCTGAACACTTTGAACTGTCTAGTTTTTAAGCTTGCCCTTTTCTGGTATTATGGACATACTCGAATATTTGAAAAACGCAAGAATATGCGTGACCCTTGGAAACTCGACAGTCACTCTTACACCAAGACAAACCTCTTTCAACAAAATAATTGCACTCTAGCACTTACATTGTATGTGAGGTTCATCCCCCTTAGCTTCAGCTTTCTCAGTGAAGCACTTGGGTATGAAACTAAGTCTAAGGATAAGATTAATCTCACCTAACTTCAGCTATTTAAAGTATAGTTTTACTAGAGCCTGAACTAATCATCGAGGCCTCCATTGCACAGCTGCAGAGAGTTGAGCATTCCCAGAGTGTGTCTTCGAGATCTTTCCCAGGGTAGAAGGAATCATCCTGTGGAAAGGCTCAGCTCTTTTCATTGATTCACTAGATTCCTAAGTAAGGGATTACTCTCTTCTACTGTCAGACAGAAAATTTACAACACTGGTGCTTCTTAAATAGTTAACAAAATGTGAAACACATGACTTCACAGTGAGTCATCTTATCTGAAACCTGAGTCATGTTTCAGTGATGCCTTTCTTTCTTCATTGACTACAGGGAAGCGTAGGAGTACTCCTACACTGAAATAATCTCCTACCTCAGGTGTCTAATTTATATGGTTAGATTATGTCAGATTAATTAAGGTTTATATGACACTTGACAGCAACCTGAGTACTTTGCTGGATCACCTCTTTCTCCTGAAGGGTACAGTTCTATGTTGTGATCATTTCTGGGTTTTTGCTCACGAAGAGAAAAAGAGTGACAGAATTAATTTCTCTTGCTTAGTTTTCCCCATTGGCGTAAATTTTCTGAGGTAGTTTATAACTGTAACAAATGAATCCTATTACTTTCCTATTAATATGAATTGGGGCTGGATAGCTACAAATCAATAACCATGGAAAAATAGCTTAGGGTGCAATAGTTAAGAAAGCCATTTTCAAATTCTCCAGTTGATCCAGAAAATAGATTACTTTTTTCCTATTGTACCTTTGGTTGTAGTAATTTACTAATTTAAGAGTTGGAGCACACTTGAATTAAAAAGGTTCCTTGTAAGAGATTATTTTAAAATGCTATTAATAAAATTTAATTACTCAAAACCATTTTTATCTACAGTTTCCAGAATTTTAATGATACCAAGTCAGATAAAATTCAGAGAACTATGTCAGAAGAAACAAGTGACGTAAGAGTCATTTAAGAGAGCCATCAACTCAAGTCATCAACTAATTGTCTTCTCACAGTCTTTTGCAGTCTTTCTATATAAATGCTTATTAGAATAAACAAACTTTTTGGCTTTATTCAGAGGCTCCACATCAAAATGCATTTATTTCTTTAAAAATATGCTCATAACTAATCATAGGTTATACAAATGTTTTAATAGTTACACACAGAATAATCGTATGGTCACAATACTAATCTTGTCTTAAAATTTTTCCTCTTTCACACCAACAAGAGACAAAAGAACACTTCTTTATTGTTTATTGCTTTTACACAGCACCTCTCTTCATTTCCTCTATTGCATATAAAAACATTATTTTCCCTTCAGGAAACCTCTTTTTTTTCTAAGTACAGTCATTTACAGGTGTAATATCTTTCTCTTAAGGATTTTTTCCTTATTTTTCACTTCATGTATTTTGTGAAGCCTTTACAAGATGATGCCACTAAAATAAATTATTTAGCAGAACTCATACCAAGAACATTCTCTTGAAAATGCTCAGAGAAAGCTTCTCTTATGAGCAGATTATTCCATCACTGCATTACTGAATTCTTGCACTTCACTCTGAGCCATATGGTAATACCTACTGCTAGACATAAGGTTTCTAGGAATCTCATCTATCTCAGTAAGGATGCTAGAAGCACATGGGGTTCAATGTTTGTTGGTTCAACACTTAGCTGGTGCAAAGCAAACTATCCTTGTAGCATTCCTGTTGGGCAAGCTGTTACCAAAGAACCTCTGCTGGGCATTGGGCTTAAATGGTTGGGAAACCCAGCTCCTTCTTTCCATCCCAATGGCTCCCTGCACAAAGAATTTGTGAAGAAAAGAGATAGGTAACTTAAGGTAAGTATTCCACCCATACATTTTTTCAAAACAGATTTTATTTACAATGATTTCCTGTCAAATGCAACTCAATCAAATTTACAAAGCAAGGCTGTTTTGATCCTTTGCAATGAAGTTGTAATATCAGTTTTAAAGCCTCAGGATTCAACATTTGTGATTATTTCTGTTTTAGTAGGGAAACAGATTTTCAGTCCATCAGCTGCGAAAGCCCTGGCACTAATGCAGACTAACATTTTTGGCAAGGTTCACCATAAAGAGCAAAGCAGGGTGTCACAACTGCTGGCTCCAAGGAAAGCCAGCAGTAAACAAAGCAAACTTTACTCATTAATATACATTTTTAAATATTTGAACTAAAGAACAGTGAAACACAGATATGAAAAAGTTTCACACATGGCAGTGACTAATTAGCTATGTATATGCATTCAGAATGGCAAATTTTACCTTGAAGGACACAAATAGGTGGCCATTTTGCTTGAGAAAAAATATTAAATACAGGTCAGCAATTTAGTTTCAAACTGGTCTTGGGTAGTCTTCAGGAGTGAAACTGCAGGAGTGAAATGAAGATTATTGCAGTGCAAGAGAAACATAAAAGGGGAACTCTTTTCCTATTCTTTTTTTCCAGACAAAGTTGTTTTGACAGATTCAAAGCAAATACACACACATATAAACATTTTCATATAGATATAGGTGATATATATAGGTATTTTTACAGTCAACTGGCTTAATGAAAAAAGTCAGGACATAAACGTCACCCACAATGATTTTCATGCTTTTTTTCTTTTTTAGTATTAATTTATCTAACCTAAGATATCATGGATTTTCTGTATTTTATTCTTATTTTTCTAAACTTTATCTGTCTAAGTTATTCTCTTTGGGGTTTTATTAACAGATTACAATCTACTAAAGTTAAAATTCACTGCTAGCCTTAATTAAATGCTAGATTTGAAGGAAAAAGTATGTAAACTATGTTTGTAATACTATACATGATGCTTGTAGAAATTTAAATTAGCTTATAGGGAAAAATATATTGCTGTCAATGAAGCATATTAAAACAGTGGAAGTTTGCACCATTTGTCTGTGATTTGCTTTTACATATAATGAATTACATTCTTTACTGTAATTTTGAGCTCTACAAAGCTGTAATCTCCACACAGTATTTTCTTCTAGAACATAACAAGGCAAGGGAAATAATCAACTGAGACTGGATTTTTATGAGTTTATCTCCTTGAAATCAGATTTATTGAATATAAAATTGGTAAGTATATTTTAAGAAAAGTTATTTTTATTTATTAAAAAGTGTAGAATTGAAATTTTAAATAATTAGCAGCAAGAAATTTTGTCATAGAAGGAAAAAAATAATAATTTTATAGAGCAAGGCATAAAATTGAAGCTGATGTATTTTTGATTTTGAAAATTTTTTAGTTTATAAACGAAATGTTTACTTTATAAACTAAATTTAGTTTATAAACTAAAGCCTAGATGTGACCTTAATTAAGTAACCTATATAAACCAATGGAACTATCTCTCCTCCTTTAAATTATGCAGGTGCTTAATCTCTGCACACAGTCTCCTAGGAACAAGAAATGTTTTAGTTGAGAAACAAAGTTAGATCCCTGCTTTATTTATATCTTGAGACACAGCCTTAAGTAATTCATGGTAACTCACATGATGCTTTGGTGTAAATATGCTGAAGCCTGCTAATATTTACTGCATAGCTGTAACTATTTTTTATGTATATATTTAAATATTTTGGTTTATGGTTTCACAGTTTTTCAATAAAGATTTCACAATTATTTAATCTTTTCATTCTGAGTAGGTTTGTTGGGTTTTTTTTCTGGCAAATTGAGTATAATTTTTAGCAAGTTTATCTCAGATTATGAGCTTGCAAAATAAAAAATGCCAAGATATATTGTTCCATTTTCTGCAAAGAATTAGCTTCATAAAGTCACCAAACAGTGGATGATTGGTGATATATCTGGAAATTATCTAGTCCCTCTGCTCGAGAATGCTTATTTAGACCAGCTAGCCTGGGAACATATCCAGTCAGGATTATAATGTTTCCATAACCTTTCTGGGCAAGTTGCTGCAGTGTTTGATCGTCATTATTGTGAAAAAAGGTATTTTCCTCCATTTAAACAATTTTTTTTGTGCTTTATTTTCTGCCCATTGCCTCCTGCCTATTCACTGAGTACTTGACTATTTGACTCTCTACTCTATTTTCATCCTGAGATGTATTTAAACACACTAATAAGGTTCCCTGAGCCTGTTCTCCTCCCCACTGTACAGTTTTAGCTCTCTCATCCTCTCCTTATATGAGATATGGCTCAAGCCCTTAATCATTTCTATGGGTCTTCTCTGATCTTGGTTCACTCTCTTGTCACGAGGAGTGCAGCACTGGGCACAGCTCTCCAGATGTGGTTGAAGTGGAAGGATTTTTATCTTACCCAGCTCTCAGTTGTCTCTCTTGTGGACCCCTGGATGCTGTTAGACCCCTCTTGCAAAAAGACACACTGCTGTTGTTGACTCATGATCAACTTCTTGCTCTCCAGAACGCCCAGATCGTTTTCTACAAAGCTGCTTTTGGCCAGTAGGCCCCCAGCATGTGGTGGTGAAGACATAAATTGCTTATGTTCTGGGAACTGCTTGTGTTCTGGGAATGCTCCAGCCATTCTCAGGGTGGCTAAAGGTCCCCATGAAGACCTGGACCTGTGAATGGTGAGGCCTCCTCCAGTTTTCTGAAGAAGGCTTCATCTACTTCTTCCTGATCAGGCAGCTGGTAGCAGACAGCTTTCACTGACTGTTCTGCTGGCTAATCCTGATCACACTTCCACAGGCAGAACCTGATGAATCTCAGTTGCTTGCTCATGTGAAGGGTGTGAATTAGTGTACCAGAAAGGCAGATGGCCTCCATTCATTCTGATTTCCTGAGAAAAGTGCAGAAATATCTCCTTTGTGTGTAAAACTTGGGCTGGCCCATTTTCAGGGTTGGTGTTTTTTTTGATTAAGAGGTTTCTCTTGTCCAAACTAGCACCCTTTGATAGCCAGCCCTGTTCACCATTTTCTTACTGAACTGGGCATTGTTATCTAAATAATGATATTTATATGATATCTGTCTCTTTCGTTCCCAATTTAAAACTCTCTTCACCAGGTAGGTCAGCCTATTGGCAAAGACACTTTCACCTCACTTCATCAGATAGATCCTTTCTCTTTAAAGCAGTCTTTGGTATACAAAGGGTGAAAATTTAGTCCTTGATGTCAACGTGAGTTGCACTTTTCTATAGTTATAGATCTATAGGTGAGGCAGGAGTCTCACAGAAGATCCAATCAATTAAAAAGCTAGGCTAATTAACAATAACCATAACCAACATCCTCCTGCATGAACATATGGACTGGAACTCATACCAGAGGAAATACTCACAATTTCTGTTATCTGTGGAATTTGCTCTCAGCTCTAACACCAGTGCTATAAGATTATATTCATTTAATGATTTGAACACTGAAGCAAATGAGTGGAAGATTGAATATGTGGAACCAAAAATGCAAATCAGGTTCTTAGTTATAAGTAGCTCCTCTTCCCAAAGTACATTATAATTTTAAACAGCTCTGCAATTTTATCACTAATGCACATTATTTCACCCCTCCCAATCCATAAAAATGTGAATAGGAAGGAAAAGCGTAGATAGTACCCATAATATTTAACATCTCTTTTTTTAAAATGAGTAATCAGAAAGCATGTGTATCCAAGCAGAGTCCATAAACATTGTACTGAACAGAGTTTTATTTTGACACTATTTATCATTCCTTTCTCATATACTCCTAAAGGTGGACTACCCCTTTTTGAAGGACCTTCAAATTTCAATGTACAGCAATGAACTGTTAGTGAGGTATTGTTTGATCCACAGTCCCATTTCCTTTTGTATTCTAAAAGTTTAAAGCACATAATCTCATCCAGGCACAACATGCACGGGTTTTATTTTGTTTTTTCTTCTATTAACTTTTCACAGGCATAGCCATTAATGGATCTAAAAATTTTGGTAGTATCTTCACAAGAATTACTTTTTGATTAAACATATAATCATATACCTAAATTTTAATCAAGCAATCCTGTTGTACTTTTAATAAAGTCAAGTCCTTCAGATGTAAACATTTCTTCAAAAGTCACAGCCATATTCTAAAAGATTTATTGAAATTATATTAGGTTTTTTTGTAATGTAAGTAGGAGGCAGCCTTATTAAATTTTCAGGAATTATCTTTTCAAAGATTAACTCTCTTTCTGTCTACCAATCTCACACCACCCTGTATATCAAAACAAAGATTCTTGCTAAGGAGAAATATAGAACAGGAATCAGTATTAATCCATTGTCTTTTCTTATTGTTAATTTTTTTTTTTTGTTGAAGAATTCTGTCCATGATAATAAGCAAAAGTAGATCTTTGTGAAACAACAGATTTTCTTTTGAGATCACTAGACAGAGACAAAAGTGGAACATTCAACTGTTTGTTCAATAGCATTGCACATGCATGACAATCTTAAAAATAGTATAGTTTGGACTGTATTCTGTCTCATGTTCTTTTACACAGTTTTGGCTCTGGAGGTCTGAATTGCAAATTTGAATTTGTTATCAAAGAAAGTATTTGCCACACAGTAAATAGGTGCCAGGTAAAAGAAAAGGAAGTTGCATTAAGCAAGTAAATGCTCTACTATCCAAAGGACATAATAAATCTGTCACAAGGGGAAAATTTCCAAGTAAAATAATAAAAGAATGTTTGCTCCTCCAAACCTCTAAAGACTTGAAATAAGTAATTAGCTCAAAATTGAAAACATAAAGGAGTAGGAAATCAAATGAAAAACATTAAAATAGTTTTCCTGAAGTCAAAGAAAAAACTCAATAATCGCACAGAAAAGTATTTCACTACATCTAAGAATCATACTGTGAGTAAAGTACTCCCTTCCTCATCTTATACAAAATTTATAGATAATCACTGAACAAATTGGGGAAAATTACTTATGGTCTAGGAAACAGTCGTTTCTCTAAACTAAATGTGAAACTTGCTGCATGGAAAAGATCATCATAGAAGTTATCAGTCTGAGGGAATTGCACCGCTTTCATATTATATATGAATAATGTATACCTAACTGTGATAGAGTAGAAGCTACCAAAATCTATTCAGTGTTTAAGCAAATTGTTATTCTAAGCCAAATCTTTAGAAAATTGCATAAAACAATCAGACAACTGTACCAGAACATATGATATTGTGAACTTACAGCAAAGGCCAATACGATCAATTATCCAAAAGTAAAGCTAGTAAACAGCAATTCCCAGCTAAAACTTTCCAAGTACTTTATAATCATTTACATAACATACAACTCAAATACAAACACTTTGAACAAAGCATTAATCTAAAGTTTTATTTTTAGGAATAGGTCACAGGACAAATAAAGTCATACATGGAAATGATTTTGTACTTCGAAAAGAGATTTTTAGGAAATAAGTTTATTATTCCCTATATGTGCATACACTGTTCAAACTTTAATTTAAATACTTTTTAGGTCAGCAGAGACAATACTACTCTAGGAAGTGGATAAATAGCCTAAAAGTGTAACTGTGAAATGCACCAAGTTACAAGTGAGAACGAGCACTCAGGAACGCCTTGTCTGAGTGTTAAAGCCTTCACAGGTAACAGTGGTGGAAGATAAAGAATCCAGTCTGATTCTTCCAAACTTTCTTGATTTGTCTGAGGTACCTTTTAAGGGAATTTCATGTTTTTCATGAAAATTTCAGTTATTTTACAAGGAAGCAGGAAGCACAAATAAGTACTATGCTGCCTAATGCCATTTTTAAGCTCATGATATATCTGTAAGTCCTCTAGTGAAAAGATATCTCAGTCCAAATGGCCAACCATTCCTCTCAAAGACATAGTTCAAGTTTAGACAGACAGAGTAATACTGAGGAACACAGAAGCTGCAAATGTTCTTTCCAGGAGTGTCTGAATCCTAAAGACCACAGTCATTTAAAGGGATTGATCAAGTAAGGGAGCAAAGAAAGAGCTTATGATTGTAGAAGACATTACTTTCCAGATGAAAGACAAGATAATAAAATATCTTTGACAATAATACATCTTTGGGTAGATAAGAAATAAGTTAATTAAAACAACCAATGAACCAACCAACAAAACACAAACCAACAAAAAAGTTCCTAACCACCTACCCTACAATCCACAAACTAATAATAACACACCTGCAAAAGATTATTTGAAATCCTTAAAGGCAAACCAATAATAATGTTATCAAATGTAACACACACATGAAATAAAATAATATGAGCACAGATGGACTATCAGCAGGGTACATTAGTATTGATACTGAGTCTCATTTCTATCAAACATTTTCATCAGTTACCTGAATGATCAAACCAAATGCAACCTATGAGTTATTTTAATTTAAGGTAGTATTCTACATGAACATTAGAAGAGCCTCAATCTAAAATTACCCTGAGAAATCTGTGGTCTACACCTATGGAAATCCCTTGAAGTTTTTAAGGTGCTGCATTTAGCACAGCAAATCCCATGCATATGTGCATGTTTGAAAAGGGTCTGGCTGAAAAGCAGGCTGCTGAAAAGGGCCAGAAGGATAAGGTGGCCTCAGGTTGAGTATCATATAGCAAGGACACACTGTCATTTCAAGAGAGGCTAATCACACACTCACTGGGCTATGTTTTAAGTTAAAAAAAATCCAAAGTTTTCTTCATGCTTACAGGAAAAGCTTTTGTATTCAAGTTGTGAATATATAATCATCAATCTTTTCTTTTGCCACCTTGTATGATGCCAAACTTTGGAAATTTCTTTACCCAAAGTAATTTTCTATGCTCATTTCCTCTCAGCACAGGCCTAATCCCTCACTTCTGTTCAGAAGGTTCTATCCCCCAGAGTGTTATAGAGTACAATATCTGAAATATTCAACAGACAATTTTCCTTTTCACTTCTTAGATGTTGTCTTTGAGCATAACAGACTTTACAAGTGGAATGAGTATCATCCACGGCAATATCTGAAAAACTAAATCAGAGCTGATAAAAATTCACAAAAACTTAAATATAAATAATGCTAAGTGTCTTGCCTATTACACATGTGAATGAGCATGTCTAGACCCTCTCAGGTACAGACATGCACAAGTCAGTGTGGATGGTTTATCTGGATTGCAGATTAATTGCTCCATATATACAGAAATTGCTATAAAAGGACTAACTCCATGCAAAACTGTGCCATCTCCACTGAGGCTTATCAGCTCAAGTGCAGCACTATGCAACCAGCCAGAGCTATCTCAGATAGTCTTCACTGGATGTTGAGACTGGGATTGAGGTCAAGCATCAAGAAGCATTGCCATTTATTCCACAAACTGTTGTCCCAGCTGAGTTCCCAAACTGATTACAAACAGAGTATCTCTCGTCTTCCCCATCTGTTTCTAGTATCAGCTATGCTGCAGTAACTAACAGCTGAAAGGAAGTTAGGAACAGATGCAATTTTTTCTCCATTAAAATTCATAATAAAAGTAAGCCAACCCAATGTACCAAAAGTCCTATGTCCAATGAGTGCTTCAAGATTATAGTTTGGGTTCAAATATGTAAAAACTTATCATTCTCTGGATCAGGCTCAACATATAATGCAGTATATGTTGTGTATGGATTTGAGGAGCCTGTAGTGCTCAGACAGAGCTAATATGTTGAATATATAAAGCCACCAACTGGGTGGGAGGTAAGCAGGTTGGAAATACAATGAACATATATATTACACCACCCTCTCCTTTTCTCCCACCAGTTGTATCAAAGCTATATTAAGACTAAAAGAAGTTCAGGGGCTGAATTTTTTTATTTCTTAAGGAAGTTACTGGTTTTTCTGTGTTATAAACTATATCTAACATCTTTATAATTTGCATAAGGAAAACAAGAATTCTTCAGCATATTGTGATAGTATCTGTTATTCTCCTAGATATATCAGTTTCAGTGTTGAAGATCATAGCCTTAAACCACCTGTGTTGTCTGGATAAATAAAACCAGCTGGAATGCTCCTGTAAAACATCATGTCTATTATCATTTGATTATGCTATTATGCAAATGTTTCTGGAGAATGTCTTATTCTATAATTTTCTTTCCTGATAACTAGCTTTTATTTCAAGAAAAATAATGAAAGCTGAGTCTACTGAACCATGTAACCATTTACTTAGAAAAAAAATTCAATTTAACAATGTGAGTTTGATACAGAAAAAATGTGAGTTTGATGCAGAAAAAATGGGGCCTTTAGACTTGTGTAATCTGAGTTATGGTAGACTAATTTTGTCACTGCCTAATAAAAGTTTCTTTGATATAATTTTTGACAAGTCCAGAGGTTTGGACTAGCTGCATTTTAATGACTTTTCTATGTGGGCTTCTCCCACTGCTTTTTTTTTCATAAATAGCTTTTGCCACTAGATATTCAGTCTACAGAGTATTCAGTGTACAGAGAAATCTTTAACTATTGAGTCCTGCTAGAATATTTTTGCTCTTTTCTTCATATCTTTATTATTTGTATTTAGAAAGGTTAATGACATCTTAAAAAACAATCCTTAAGATAAAAACTAAATGCAGAGTAATTACTCTCCCTCAGAAGAGATAAGTGCAGAGTCCTTCAAGTTCTTTTTTCTTAATCATATTGTTAACAAGAGTTTGCCATGCAGTAGGTGGAGTAAGTCTGAAAGGCTTTTGCCTCCATTTAAAATATTAAGATTATTATGTTAAGGTTAGTTACTGTAAGATGCCCCATGTTATTGTGTGCTAGCAAGCTTTGTAGAGAGAATATAAGCTTCATTGTTGCTAATTTTGAATGAGAATGCTTCACATAAAGCTATTAAGAAATGTTATGCTTGGAAAATAGCTTTATTTCATTGGAGAGCTATGAAGTGCAGAGATTGCAGGTAGTGAA